>CBVK0102607222.1:0-38510 GCA_900067695.1 Picea abies
ATGTGTGTCTGACTAAGGGAGTGGTGAAATCCATTGTATAATTGGTGACGTCAAGAGGCTCCGCTTACACTGGAGTTAAGAATGAGGTCGCATGAGTTTGGTTGAGGGGATATCCCCCCAATACCTTCCTAGCGTCATATATATTTCTTGGGATCTATTCATATATGGGGATCTTTCTCGTACAAGAATCTCATCGTCATAATAAAATAATGTTGCAACCAACGCATCAAAATATTTAGTAACTAAATATAATCAACATATCATCATATTCGAATAATGACACATAATCAACGAGCATCAAGAATGGCGATGCAAGATCAACTCATCACGATCAACTTGAATCATCAATACTTTTAATCACTCAACTCATCACATAAAGATAGTCATTAGCTAACACATGGATAACATGAGATAACATAAAGATAACACGAAGATCATAAATATCACATAAATATGGAATAAATATACTACTCACCCAACCTACCCTGCAAGGTTAGGAGCTTTAGGACACATAAGAAATGCTCAAGCCCAGTTTCCAATTGATTTTAACCATTTAAGGTCTCAGGGTTGGTGATTGTTCTGAGGAACAAGGAGGTGTCTACATCCCACTAACACAATAAAGTCTAAACTAACTATTATAAATCGACAACATCAGTGATAATCAATGACACAATAGTCTTATAATAACCATTCACACAACAAAAAAAGTCTAAGGTGCAAGAGGATTTAATTACTAAATCAATCATACAAAAACATAAGTGAAGGCACAAAGTAATCAACTTTATTTATTTTTAAGGCTCAAAGTAATCAACTTTATTTATTTTCAAGGCTCAAAGTAATCAACTTTATTTATTTTCAAGGCACAAAGTCATACATATATTTATTCAAGGTGCGACAATTTACTACAAACATACATTATTATCATTGACACAAGTTCCACCATCAAGCATTCCAACATAAATCACAATTAACTAGGTCTTCAATCTCACCTAATCATCAATTTTCTAGATACATCATATTATTCTATCACACTTAAAATCTTCAGGATAAAGGAAGTGCATGAGAAAGAGGGTATCACATACTGAATAATGAATCAAGCACATAAGAAAATCTAACTCGAGTATATTAACTATTCATTTTCATATTAAGGATATCTTCTAGGAGTGTGTAAGGAGAAGTGGATGTGCAATTTGATTAGGAGCCCCCGATGAAGATCAATAAAATTAATCTAATTCCACTTTCTCATTATGTATCCACTTTTAAAAACTAACATAAATAATTTAATGGTAACTAGTAAGAAGTGAAAGCTTGTGCATCTGGTCTGAGGGCTAAAAGAGGGTCAAAGGTTCCTTAACCTGGTCCAGGGGATCAAAATAAGCTAAAAAATTCATAATTCCTTGAAAATGGACACGTGTGTATTCCTTCTCCTCACGATCCCAACGCAACTTGAACGGGTTCAAACAGATGTCGTATGCAAGAGATATCCCGTTTTGTCCATTTTCCCAAACAGGCAAAAAAAGGGCTAACTCGACAATCCATACAGTCCGTATGGACCATACATTCCATACAGAAACTGGAAGGGTGATTGTACTACCATGTGGCATCATAGGATGATGTGGGAGCATACTATTAATGTGGCATCGTACTGCCACGTGACAGGGTGACACAGGTTGTCGACTGGGCAAAGATGTTAACATTTCAAGTCGTACTGACACGTGGCATGGTCATACTTCCTACGTGGTAGGGCCATGTGGTCCACATGGTAGGTCATACTTCCAACATGGCAGGTTTGTACTTCCGACATGATAGGGTCATACTACCGATGTGGCAGGGTTGTGTTTTCGACATGGTAGGTCGTACTGTCGACGTGGCAGACTGACTGGACTGGTGACTGTGCAGTGGATGACTATGTAGGTGTTGATTTTACAGTGGATGATGTTGCAGAGGATTTTAGACCAATCTAGTGCTGGCATATGACAACATATGGGAGTATGGAAGGGGGCCATGTGGCCCAACCAAGGTCTGCCATGTGGCACCCCGTGATTGGTTGTAGGGTGCTTAAAAATTTTGGACTAAAAATTTGTTTTTCACTCAGTCATAATCGAACACTCGACCTCCTCCATAGCCAAAGACTTTGGAACAACCAACAACCACCCAAGATACCCAAGTTTATTAACCTATATACCTTATAAAAAGTACTTGAATTTAAACCTTGGATCGACTGAGAGGAGGAAGGGGTCGGGGCTTATCCCCGACCCTCAGTCACATGCTAGCAAGTGACCGTGCTCAGGCTCATGCATGAGCATGGGGGTTTGGATAGGCGCTAGGATGAGGCCACATGGGGGGCCATGCAACCAGGACCTCCGCTAGGAAAAGGGCTAATGCACTAACACTGTGACAAATTCACCCACGTGCTCGAGAAGTTACAGAAGCTGGGTTTTGGCACGAGAAACACTTGTGAGCCAGGTTGGTCACACACAAGTGCATTTTGGTGATGCTTTTGAGGTTTCAAGTTTTTCTACTCTGCCCCTATGGTAGACCTTACCTACGACTGTTTGTTTACGCATCAGTTATATCATGGTTTGTTAGTTGATTGACATAGGTACCATATATGTTACTTGCAGGGGTTATTCTATAGGTACCCTGGGTCAAATAAGGGTCGGACAACACACAACCTTTATGGAGGATTACCTCTCTGAGGGGATCTGACTAACTAGTTGTTAAACCCACGAGGGCCCTTATAACTAATTCTGATACCTATGATGTTTCGCAGGGAGTCTCATTCCCCTCTTGGGTGTGGCATACCTACTTTAGGGAGGGAGGCCCCTTTCAACCACTTTATCCTATTTGTATGCATATTGACCTTTTTTTTATTTTGGTGTTCTCTTTGATTATTAGTTGGCCTTAGGATTTTGTATTGTGTCATGAGTTTTCATTGCTATGGTTAGTGGAGTCCCCGTGACTCCCTTAGTTAGTGCTACCCAATCCATGGTATTTTATGATTCCATGGGGACAAATCCTTTTGTATTTCCAAGTGGTATGCTAAATCATTATACTCAACCAATAACTTGGGCCTATAATCATTTTTCTCATGGTATGTTAGACATGTCTTTGCACTTTCCATCCTCTGTCTAATCTCCTTATGTGAATCCTAGTTTTGAGCCTGGGGGCATGATGCCTTCTTATTCTCCCTTTTCATTTGGTGGGAGTCATATCCCTCAACCAACTCTTACAGTAGGAGGTTGGAATATTCCTTCCTATGGATCCAATCCTAGCTTCACTTTTCCAGGAGAAAGTGATAAAATAGGAGGTCATTCAACCTATTATATCCCATCCATCTATCCTTCTTCTGCTATGTCAGTTCCTACAAATGATTTTTCCATGGTGGACCTCCATC
The DNA here is from genome assembly GCA_900067695.1 of Picea abies. NCBI lineage: Eukaryota > Viridiplantae > Streptophyta > Pinopsida > Pinales > Pinaceae > Picea > Picea abies. The sequence goes on from CBVK0102607222.1 coordinate 3,398, forward strand.
TATCCTCAGGTATTTCATTTGAGGGGAGTCAGTTTTATACTATGGGTAACCCCTTCATGAACTTTTTTTGTTTGGGGGAAACATATATCCTCACATGAGTAACCCTTGTCTTGTTGTTGTCTCTTCAAAAGCGACTTCCTTGGTGTCGATTCCCTTACACCCATTTATGAATCAATATGGAGGAGGATACTATCCTATTAGACAGGGACATGGTGTTACTAGAACCCTTAATGGCTTGCAATTTCTCAAAACCAGTCTTTCTCAGAAAATTGCTCTCAAATTCCGCAACCAGCCGATGCAAGTCATGTTGGGGGAACAAGTCCAGTCACCGCAAGTCATACTGGAATTATATCACCAACCTATGCTAGTCATGTTGGAGATTGGTCAACAACCTCTGCAATTCATGTTGAATACCAACAACCATCCGTTGCAAGTCATGCTAGGGGCACAAGTCCAGTCACTATAAGTCATACTGTAATTATATCACCAACCTCTGCTAGTCATGTTGGAGATTGGTCAACAACCTATACAAGTCATGTTGAATACCAACAACCAACCATTGCATGTCGTGTTGGGGGCACAAATGTATTCATTGCAATTCACACTACAGATACATCACTGACCTCTACTAGTCATGTTGCGGATTCATCACCAACCTCTGCTAGTCATGTTGGGGGTTCATCATCAACCTATGCTAGTCATATTGAAGGTTCATCACCAACCTCTGCTATTCATGTTGGGCATTCATGACCAACCTCTGCAAGTCATGTTCGAGATATTCTACTAGCCTCTACAAGTCATGCTAATAGCATGTCATCAACCACTGCAAGTCATGATGGGGGCATTCATACGATTGAGAAGCCTAGACATGTAAGATTTAAGCCCATGTTCTTTTGTAGGATTTGCAAAGGAGATCACCTTACTCCTTTTTTCCCTGCTACTGCTATGGTACAAGAAGCGTGGTCCTTTCCTAGGGGGCCTTTGGGTTCTGAGTTGTATTTGGTTTCCCAACATTCTTTGGTTGATACAACGGTCATGTCGATGCAATCTTTGGATAACACCACTCTTATTTTTGGGGGTGATGCATCTCTTGACCTTGTTGTCTTGCATCCTATTCAACCAACAGTCAAGTCGATGCAATATTTGGCTGACACCACTCCTATTGTTGGGGGTGATGCATATCTTGACCTTGTTGTCTCACATCCTATTCAACCAACAGTTGAATAAGTGGTTGTGCCAATGAAATCTTTAGCCAATCCCACTCTTCTCTTGGAGAGTGACAAGCCTAAGGAAGTGACATTTCCGATGCATTATTTGGTCAATTCCACTCTTCTTTTGAAGGGAGATGCATCCTTTGACCATGTCCTTAGAATTTCTAGTCCTTTACCTTCTAAACAAGGGAGCCTTCTACTCTCTCCGAGAACACTCCCTCCAAGTCCTAGGGTGGATTCCTTTGATTGGAATGATCTTGTAGAGCCTCAAATGCCTTCTTCTACACCCTTTTAGATAAGGGGCATTCTTTGATATATTGTAGATAAGGTAACCTCTGAATGCATTTTATGCTCCTCGACTTGGAAATCTTTGGGTTTTCCCAAGCTTGTGTTAGCTATCTGTGAGTTGCTGACTTTCAACATAATTCTTGTACATGAGCCTTGACCACCCCCATTATATGCTTCTTAGAACAACATTCTCTGAGTCTAGTTTAAACTCTTTTTTGAATCTCTCAAAAAGAGAAAAGGATTTCCGAGTGAACTTTTCTCTTTCACACTCATTAATTGGAATTGAAAGGACGTCTATTTGGTGTAAGTTTAACCCTTTTTCGGACCAAGTAGACTAATTTCGAAAAAGGAATACTCTAGTCACTAGTGGCTAGAAGAGTTCTCTTGGGTATTGTTTTATACTTTTTCAGGCCTAGGGGACTAAATTTAAGAAAAAGGATGTTTTTTGGCATTAAGTTGTAATTTCATCTCATTCTCTTGCTTGCAGTATTGAGTCTATTTCTGGTTCTCTCTTTTGCATTATAATCCTATTACCTCAACAATTTTCATCATCATCCAAGAAAATCCTTTTTTATATCCTTTGAAGTTTGAGACCCTATACCCGAGAGGAAACATTCCCCTGAGTGTCCATCTCCTGCATGCACCTCCTTGCATTGAGCATAGGTATGTTCCACCGCTATAACTAGCTTCTTACTTGCGACACTCGTTTCCTCCTTTGTATCATAACATTCATTTGAATATGAAAAAAATAAAATACGGGTGGGAGAATAATATTATCTTATATTGAGAGTAGTCATGTCGCCTTTGAACATAGCACAAAAATTTTGAGTCCACATGTCATCAAAATTTTGGGTTTAGAATGACCTTAGGAAGCTGAGCTCATTACAAAGAGTTTACTCCTCCAATTGGTTACTCTTCCAGTTCCTATGGAGAGTTTGATTGATGCCTCCTGCATCTCAAAGTTTCATTATTAAGTCTATGTTTCCCAAGTCTTCCATATGTCTCATGCTCTTGTTCAAAGGATGTCTATCAACTTGTGTCGACCATTCCTTATAACTCTTGAATTTCCATGTCGGCCATACCCTCAGTGTATCTCATAGTTACATGAAGTTGTAGTCCTACTGTGCACCCTGGTCCTACTTTCATTATTGGTAGGTAACCTTGAATCCAAAAATTGACATTTCATCATTGGTCGTTGACTCGGGGGTTTCCCTTGTGTTCAATGGAAAGAAATCTATTCACACATTGGGATTCATGCAATGCCTTGTATTCCATTAGCCTTATTGGTGGTTTCCTTGCCTTTGTCAGTAGTTTTCCTTATTGGTTGCTATTCATAGGGTCTTTTTTGTGTACCGCTTATATCTGGCACATGCAAAAGACACACAGGGTCGTTGGTTAGTGAACATGTTCTTCATTCGATTTCCTCCAAATCATCACGATATTTCTTTATACCTCATGCTGAATGATGAGATATTCCTCAATTCTCTACTTTCAGCGGGTATCCTTCCATTGACTTCAACCCATCTATTCTAGAAATGATACCTAGATTCCTATGAGTACCTAGAGACTTGCAGTCATTAGTGGCAGGTTCTCCTGCCATCGACAGTTGTGAATACATCAATGTCCCCTGGTCGATGTATTATTCAAGTGTTTGACCCAGACACCTTTATTCACACTTATATGAATGTACTCAATGCCTTGATACCAACTTTGATTATCAGTAGGCTATCTCACGTTTGTTAACAGTATACCTTAATGACCGATAGTCAAACTAAGTCTCATTGTGTTCAACCTCAACTCTTTTATTCACACAATGTAGACTTGCACCTTTGAAGGATTGTGTAGTTCATAGTTGCAACTTTCCTGAGCTATTTCTATATTTCATTGGACCAATACCTATGTGACTTTATAGATCATGGGAGATCAGATTGTACTCCATTGTATACAAATATCTTTAGATTGATTTTGAGACTGGTTTTACTGAGCCTTGTTCATGACTATGACATCCTTTGGCATATAGCCACCTTTTTATTGGCTACTCATGGCCATGATGATCTATTTGGTATATTTTCACATGGATCTGTAGTGTAATTCAAATTGGCATCCATGTGCACAAAGTCAGTACATATTGTAATTTTCTCATGAGAAATTAGTTTTTCTAGCTGGGTCTCCATTACTCCACTTCTAGGTATTATAATGTATTTCGACCATCAAAGATACTCCTCTAACCTCACACATTAGGGGGCATCTGTTATAGCCGGATTTTCCTCACCTTATGGAAATTTGCTCAGAAGGCCTTTTTCCATTTCTCTATGCAGACTTGAAGTCCCTTTTTGAAAATCCCAGAGATAAAAAAAATACTTTTCCACATATATGGGCCCTAACTATTATACAACATGCATATATGCAGGTTGCACCATTACATCTTGCGTACATTAGGTTTTGTGCCCAAAATTAAAAAATATTGTCAGGTTTCCATGTCACATCACGAGATCCATGATCCTTGACCTTCCATATACTGGAAATGTTCTGAATCGACCCTTCATTTCCACTTGAAGGATATAAATGGGTCATATCCAAGCTATGGAAAAGGAGGATTAGAAATTATTCACTTCATATTGAGTCTACATCCCTTTGTCCTTTTTAGTCTAAACACATTGTTCAAACCCCAAGCTTTTCCCTACTTGATTGAGAACCTCATAGTCTCTCCTATATGGGCTTGCCTTTGGTGGAGGATTGAAGTGGCGGAGGCCCAACTGAAAGGGACTTAGTTTCTTGGTTCTGAACTGTGCCGACAAAGAAGTTTGTAATTCATTCACTTCTGTTGATTACATTTTAATAGAAATACTCTTTTTTCGTCCAATTAATATCTTGCAAATAGTTGAATGGTTATTCCATGGGAATATTTGTTATGAATGTTGATGGGTTGTTCTATTGAATGTGATAACTTTATATATTATTACCATATGCTTGCGTTTCTTGGTTATTGAGGACAATTTGCAGGTGTATTGCTTTGAGTCAAGTGCTCAACGATGGACTTCATCGAATGTATGGATGATCTAGGATCTTCACCTTGTCTTGTTAGCATATTTGGTTATATAACATACTTGGGATTAGAGTTGATTTCTGCAGTCATTTCCTTCTGTTGTGGTTTACCCCTTGCCATAGAGAGATTTTCCTTGTAACATTTTCATTTATTGAAATTGGCTAAGTATTGGAAGAGAAAATAATGGTAAGTGTTGGGGAAGTATATAATGGAGTTACATGAAATATGGTATGTGAAAATAAGAAAATGGAAATGAAATATGAAATCTAGGAAAAGAATAATGGAAAAATGAAAAAAAAAAACAAAATGTAAATGAATTACAAGAATGAACTAGAAAATGGAAATTAATTATGGAAATAATGCAGAAATGAATTATGAAAATGACTAAGTGGTGGGTATTATGAAAATGAACTAATTGGATAATAAAAATGAAAATATGCTAAATATGGAAATGGGTTAAGTATGGAGGATAGTGAGGAGGGAGAGTAGATTGGAAAGAAGGAAAAAAGGCTAAGTATGGGACACGACCATTATGCAGGTCATGAAAGTGAGAGGGTCATTCTGTAGAACGAGAGACTACAAACCTATGGACCAAGAGATGTATGGAGAAAGGGTGAGGAGGTATGCACCAAAATCAGAAATATGACTAAGGGAAATGAGGTGAGTGATCCTACAAATAATATGAGACTAAGTTTGGTTCCAATAATCTAATCGAGGTTCCAAGAAAATCTTAGTTCCGATAAAAATTAAATGTGTTGCACATGGAAAAACACTCTCTGGGCGATTGAAAAAAAACCTAGATATATTGAGCATATAGACTCATATTTTGAATTTAAAAAATGTGTGACGAAGTTGAGACTAAAGGATACATAATGAGTTGATAATATTTCAAATTTCCTTCTTCTAACATTTTTTTATTATTATTATTCCAAGTGTGGGAAATCTAGGTGATAATTGTTTTTGATTAACCACCCCTACTTTGGCATAATAAGTACTTCCAATGTCTATGATCATAGATTCCAAGTTCCTCTTTTTCCTAATCAGGAAGAAATGAACCCTTATGCATGTATTAAGTATAATACTCTGTCAACCTTAAGAATTACCTAAGGCCCATATTGTATATTTAATAGAACTTAAGAGGACATTTGAAAAAGAAATTGATGATCCATAAGCTTCACTAGCATGCCACATTGATAAATATTAAGATTTTCTTTAGCCTCGACCCACTGCTTCATGAGACACCCAATCAAGTATTTACTAAGAATATCATTGCAATATCCCTCTTTTTATGAATATTTGAATATTTCAATTTGGATTATATTATGTTGAGAAATCTTTTGAGAAAAAGACTTATGATAAATTATATCATCATAAATTTATGATGAGGAATATTTTTGTAAATATTATTTTTTTATCTATTTTAATTAACTAGAGACAAATTGAATAAAAAACCCAGTTATAAAGGAGTGAACAATTATTCCATGGGAGAGTGAAAAGGGATAACAACCACCAGAGTAAATATTGTCCACGAGGATAAGTGTAGACCTACTCCCAAATATGTGGGATGTGAGGGAAAAAACTAGCACAAAGTTAGACCAAGAATATTCCCTAGGGTTAGGTATGAGGATAAATTGGAGAGAAAAATTACATAGGCAATATATTATTCTCTTTGGTGAAACAAGGAAATGTTGGATCATGTTGTCATTAATGCCAAAGGATTGATATCAAAGGATTGATATCAAAGGATTGATGACAAAGGATTGATGTCAAAGGAACAATGTCTTGTCATAGTATATTGATGGATCATGTATTGTCCTTGATGTCAATGGATTGATGTCAAGTGGAGTCATAGTCATATGATGCCATGCATAGATGAATATGGATCAATGAGTTGTCATTGATATATGATACATAAATGAAGATGGATCGATGCAGTTTCATTTATATATGATGCATAGTTGGATTGATGTAAAGATGACTCATTATTGTCTTATCATGGTTGATAAGGAGTACAAATGGATGATCTCCAAAGTGGTCCCCTTATGGTTAAATCCCTCATGGGAAGATGCTTTGCGATTGAGTTAGCCTAGAGGTATGGTTAGAGAACCCATGATTAATTGTGGAATAATGAGATGAATATCAGTGGATTTGTTAGTGAAACTATCTTAGATGGATATTGCTTGTCATGCCATTTCTGGTGGTATGTGGAATTTCACACAACTCCTCATGGTTTGAAAGTTATGTCCTTATGAAGTTGGAGGATCCTAGTATGTTGGATAGAAGCCCCAAAAGGTAAAAGAAGTCAAAGTGGTTATAAAGAATAAATTATTTAAATAATAAAGTGAAGTGACAAAGTCAAAGAGGATTATTTAAATAATAAAGTAAATAGAAAACTTTCTAATTGTGGAAAGTAGTTATGAGAAGGTTAACCCTAAAATGAGGAAAGTGGGTAAAGTGGTCAAGTGGATATTGATATATGGACAAGTGGAAAATTGGTAAAATTTGGACATAGGTGACTAGGTGGACAAAGTGACTATGTGGAAAAAGTGGCCAAGAAGACCCTTATAAGGAATCTACTTGGAAAGTATAAATACGATGCAAGGGTCTCTTGTAAATACATCTCTTGTGCATATAGTGAAGATCTATTCTGAGAGAGAGAGAGATTGAATGGAGGATCTCATGGATGCATCAAAGTTTCCATAAGTCTGAGATCTTGATGGTGAAAGTTTCAGAAGTTCATAAACCCTAGTTTCTGAAGGAGTACATGAGCAACAGTGGGCTAGAGAGTGTACATACATGAGCTATAGTGAGCCAGAGCACATACACACGCGGGCTGAAGGAAGGCATAGCACATACAGTTGGATGAAGTCATGGAGACTTCAATGTGAGTTGATGCTAGGTTCTTGAAGTCTAAAGAAAGTTTTAGATCTGCATTCTCTGGGCTCAGATCTGCCATAAAAGTTCTGGTATGGTTACATAATTGTCTTGATGGATACTCTTTCTTATTGTATGGTGAATGATTAAGGTATTCTTGGTATGGTTGTGGTGATATGGTTATGTTGATTGATTGATAGAGTGAGAAACACTCTTATGTTTCAGTACTGATATGGTTGCCATAGTATATTCGTTACTTATGCTTGAGTAGCATTCATATTGCATGGTTGAGGAAGCATGAGTAAGTTTTTGGAGAGTATGGATGTGTTGAGATTGGTTATGGTATAGATTGAATAGTGAAAGACATAAGTGGATGTGACTGAAGGCTACAGAGGATCTGAGTTTTTTTTTTAATGAAGAGAAAACCCCAATTGTTTAGAAGGAATACACAGGCTGTAGTAGAGACAGGCCACATACATATGCGAGTTGTACTACTGGTAGGGCACATACATACATGTGTTGCACTATTGACAGGTCACGTACCTGTTGACAGATTGGTATCTGTTGAGGATTTATTCCTCTTCTTAGTTGGTGTTGATTTGTGTAAGCTGAGTCTTGCATTGTAGAGTTGGTGCTCTTATGGAGTTGTAACTCTATTTAGTTGTTGCTAATAACCCAAGGATTGTAGTCTGTACTAAAAGGAAAATTGCACATACATATTGTGTTCTTTGTGTTTCTTGTGGTAATGACCTATTGATAATATATGTTTCTAGTATATGTTGTTGATATATGTTCACATTTAAATGGTTATAAATGACAATAATAAGTGATGTGTAAATGATGATTGCTAGCTAAGGAATTTTGTGAAGGAAAGTTTGAAAAATATCCCTACACTGATTCACCCCCCCTCTTAGTGTGGTCGGTGTGTCCAAAAATTGGTATCAGAGCATGCCTTCACTATAAGCCTTAAAAATCTTGGAGGAGATCCATGGACACACAAATGGATGATGAATTTCCAATCCTTGATGAGGAAAATTATTCTACATGGAGAATAGAAATGAAAGTGTAATTGAAGGAAATAGGAATGGGTGTTTGCAAATAAGCTATTGGTGGATCATTTCCCTTGAAGAACAAGTCAAAATTTGTAGATCAAAGGGAATAAAATAAGAATGATGCATTGGCTCTCAATACCATTCTTAGTGGACTCTCAAGTTCTATCAAAGAGAGCATGGGACAATGCACTTCCACCAAGGATCTATGGATAAAGATAGAGAAGACATACAAAGAAAAAAGGAAGACCTTGAAGACAATTCCATCAAGATCAATGAAGGTAAAGAATCTCCAAAATCCCCTGATTGCAATATTTCAAAAAGTGATGATGTTGAATATTTCTCTACAAGTGAAGAAGAAATACTAGAAATAGTTTGTTTAGAGTTAGATGATAGTTATCCCATGGAAGAAGTAGAAGAAGAAATATCAGATCTTAAAAAGAAAGTTGAATGGGGTCTATTTGAATACAACTATGACCATTGTTACATAGAATATATCTATCTTTCTAAGAACACTAAAAGGTTTCTTAAAAGGAATCAAAGGCATATCTTGAAGTTAAAGGAAATTCTCAAGGAAAAAGAAGAAAGTAAAAAGACTCAATTAGAAGAAAAAGAAGAAGAGATCAAAAGAGTAAAGAATGAAATATAAGAACATAATAAGGTAGATGATGAGATTAGAAAAAATCTTGAAGTTAATGTCCATCTCAAGACCAAAATTGAAGAAGCCAAAAGGATAGAGGAACTATTAAAGAATCAAGTAAATCAAAAGGAAGAGTCATGTCATAAGTTGCAAGCTGAAGTTGTTGATCTTAGAAAGAAAGTAGAAAAGTCAAACAAATTCTTGAATAGCTCAACAATATTGAATGAGATCTTGGATAGTCAAAGATAACCAAATGATAAATCAAGTCTTGGATACAAAAAAGAAGCTACACATGTTGAAGAAAACACCTCAAAGAAGCTTGAGGTAAGTCCCTCATTCTCAAAACATGAAAATAATGTTGCAAGTCAACCATCTACACAAGGGAAGGAAAATTTCAAAAGAAAAAATCAAGGAAGACATCAAAAAGCCATCTTTACACCTCAAAGAAGAGAGACACCTTCAAAATGGACACCAAAGAAAAGGTATGAAAATGTTTTTCATGGTCATTGTTACTCATGTAATGAATATGGTCACAAAGCTTTGGAATGTAGAGAAATATTTAATAACACCCTAAGGTGTTGGAGATGTAATCAAGTAGGACAAATTGTTGTTCATTGTCACACCATGAGATGCTACAACTGTAGTGGGTTTGGCCACAAATCCCAAGATTGCTGGAACACAAGAAGAAATTCCATGAGAAGTGCTTCAAATAACATGACTAGAATAAAACATGAAGTTAGGAAGGGAAACATTTTTGAAAGGATGGAAGCTCAAAGTTTAAGTTCTAAGAAGAAGGGACACCTTCAGAAGTGGGTAAAGAAGACTGGACAACTAGAGAAGAATGATAGCCTTAAGGGAAGCTCAAGTTTGACATCTTCAGAAGAATACATGAGTTACAATGGTAAAAATCATGTACATATGCAATATGACCTATGAATACGTCCTGTACATACGCGAGATGTCTGTATAGCAAGCCACATATTTATGGTAAAATCCTTGGGAAAAGGGTTGTACACATGAGTTGCAACATGGTATGATGATATAAATTTGTTTTGTAGGGTCTGGCATGGTTTTTTGTAGGGTATGACAATGTTTGTTGTAGGTTTTCATGATTACATGTTCGCATACATAATTGATGTATGTATGGAGGTGGCATATGGTTGAGTGTTGAAAGACTATCTTGGATACATGGTACTAACCCTTGAGTATGGATTGAGGCATTTTTTGTTGAGGAACAATGATGGTTGTGACAAAGAATTTATGACACCTTGGTTATGAGATATATCATGACGATGATAGCTAGAGATATCATTGATCTATTGAGACACACTTATAGTACATGTATCTTTGGATGCTTGAGTATTTGTTGTAGTAAATGAAGTAGATATGTTTGGGTACATGGATAGTACATATTTGGTTTCCTTATGATGTATTGTTAGATGCATATTTGTTGGATATCTTGGTGCATGCATTTGGCATATGGTTGAGCTACATTTTGGGACATGTAGTTTATGAGTTGATGAGGTGGTCATGTTGTACACCATTGATGAGTCATAGCTTGATATATAGTTGATGCATATTTGGTACACATTTTGGTACATTGTTAGAGGCACCTACTAGCAGTATGATTGGCACATGTTTTATGGTGGATATGTCATACATGTATGAGGATACATCTTGATTGTAGTTCATCTTGTTGTGGTACTAGTGCATGGTTGATGCACTTGCTTGATATAGGTGGTGATACATGTTTAGTGCATGTTGATAAACTCATAGATGGTATATGTTTGTGGATGATAGTACTTGGCTAAAGTACACCATTGGTATTACTTGTTTAGCATATACTTTGGTACATGATATATGGGATGATATATTTGAGACACTTGACTGATTGAGATGCATGGTTGTGGCACTTGGTTCATGGTGGAGGCATATCATGAGTGATATGACACTTGTTTGTGGCATATGGTTGGCATGTTGGTAGAAGCATATGGTTGATACACTCCTTTGATGATATCTTATGGCATATTCTATGGTATTAATGTACATGGTTGATGTAAATGGGTGTTGTGCATGGTTGGCACACAATATGGCACATGATGAACTTGGTTGATGTTTTGTTCATGATTCTCTATTTCATTGTTGACATATCTTTTTCTTCATGATGTATGGGATGGAACAAGTTTGATGCATGGAAAGGTCCAAGGATCTTCATAGAAAGAGCAATTGATCTATATTCCGGTTGAGAAGTAGCATTTGTAGTAAAAGCATATTGCAGTGGTATAATATTGTTCATATTGCAGAGAATATAGGGGGAGACATACCCATAGGGGGAGTCATTCTTCTTCCCATGATTCTAGGAGGAGCAATTTATCAGATGCAAAGATAAATACTTGGAAAAATAACCCTATACTTGGAAAGAGAGCAAAGAATCATGGTTCCAGGGGGAGCGATGGTCACATGAGGATCGTGAGTGATATATATTTAGCATTACATTAGAGTTATATCTCTTTTTCAAAATGGGAGAGATTATTCATAGGAAGATCAAGGCATCCGGGTAGGGGGAGCAACCCCAAGGAGAGTTCAGGAAGGGGAAGCATCCCCAAGGAGAGAACTGCCATTTTCCATTGATGTCAAAGGGGGCGATATATTCACTATTGATGTAGAGAAATGACTTGTCTACATGTTTCCATCAATGATTGGTGTTGAAATCAATGTTGGTATTTCCATCAATGCCAATGGGGGATATTGTTGGATCATGTTGTCATTGATTCCAAAGGATTGATGTCAAAGGAACAATGTCTTGTCATAGTATATTGATGGATCATTTTTTTTCCTTGATGTCAATGGATTGATGTGAAGTGGAGTCATAATCATATGATGTCATGCATAGATGAAGATGGATCAATGAGTTTTCATTGGTATATGATGCATAAATGAAGACAGATCGATGTGGTTTCATTGATATATGATGCATAGTTGGATTGATGTAAAGATGACTCATTATTGTCTTATCATGGTTGATAAGGAGTACAAATGGATGAACTCCAAAGTGGTCCCCTTATGGTGACATCCCTCACAGGAAGATACTTTGTGGTTGAGTTATCCTAGAAGTATGGTTAGAGAACCCATGATTAATTGTGGAATAATGAGATGAATATGAGTGAATTTTACAGTGAAACTATCCTATATGGATAGTTCTTGTCATGCCATTTCTGGTGGTATGTGGAACATCACACAACTCCTCACGGTTTAAAAGTTATGTCCTTACGAAGTTGGAGGACCCTCATATATTGGCTAGAAGCCCCAAAAGGTCAAAGAAGTCAACGTGCTTACAAAGAAGAAATTATTTAAATAATAAAGTGAAGAGACAAATTTAAAGAGGATTATTTAAATAATAAAGTAAATGGAGAACTTTCTAATTATGGAAATTAGTTATGAGAAGGTTAACCCTAAAATGAGGAAAGTGGATTAAATGGTCAAGTAGCTATTGATATATGGACAAGTGGAAAATTGGGCAAAGTTGGACATATGTGACTATGTGAACAAAGTGGCCAAGAATATCCTTCTAAGGAAGCTACTTGGAGATTATAAATAAGAGGCAAGGGTCTCTTGCAAATATATCTCTTGTGCATATAGTGAAGATCTATTCTGAGAGAGAGATTGACTGGAAGATATCATGGACACATCAAAGTTTCTGTAAGTCTGAGATCTTGACGACGAAAGTTTTGGAAGTTTAGAAACCCTATTTTTTGAAGGAGTACACGAGCAACATTGGGCTAGAGAGCGTACATACGTGGTCTACAGTGAGCCAGAGCACGTACACATGTGAGATGAAGGAAGACAGAGCACGTATAGTTGGATGAAGTCATGGAGACTTGAGTGTGAGATGATGCCAGGTTCTTGAAGTCTGAAGCAAGTTCCAGATATACATTCTATGGGCTCATATCTGCCATAAAAGTTATGGTATGGTTACAGAACTGTCTTGATGGATACTCTTGCTTATTTTATGGTGAATGCTTAAGGCATTCTTGGTATGGATGTGGTGATATGGTTATGTTGATTGATTGATAGAGTGATAAACACTCTTATGTTTGAGTACTGATATGGTCTCCATAGTATATTGGTTACTTATGTTTGAGGATAATTCATATTGTATGGTTGAGGAAGCATGAGTAAGTTGTTGGAGAGTATGGATGTGTTGAGATTGGTTATGGTACATATTGAACAATGAAAGACAAAAGTGGATGTGACTGAAGGCTGTAGAGGATCTCAGTTTTTTTTTTCATGAATAGAAAACCCTAATTGTTTAGAAGGAATACACAGGATGTAGTACAGACAGGTCACGTACATACGCGAGTTGTACTACTAGTAGGGCGCGTACATACACCTGTTGCACTACTGACAGGTCGCGTACCTGTTGACATATTGGTATCTATTGAGGATTGATTCCTCTTCTCAGTTGGTGTTGAGTTGTGTAAGACAAGTCTTGCATTGTAGAGATGGTGCTCTTGTGGAGTTGTAATTCTATTCAATTGTTGCTGATAACCCAAGGATTGTAGTCCACAATAAAAGGAAAATTGTACATACATCTTGTGTTCTTTATGTTCCTTGTGGTGATGACTTATTGATGATATATATTTCTAGTATATGTTGCTGATATATGTTCACATCTAAATGGTTATAAATGACAATAATAAGTGATGAGTAAATGGTGATTGCTAACTAATGATTTTTGTGAAGGAAAGTTTGAAAAAAATCTCTACACTTATTCATCCCCCCTCTCAGTGTGGTCGATGTGTCCAACATGAAAGAGAAGTATAGAGGAGACAAGACGTTGCTCAATACTTGTGAGAAGGAATTGAGTTTGATGGTTTCAAGAAAAAGTCAAGATGTGAATTTATTTGGAGAAGGTTATTGAAATTTCCAGTCCCTATGGAATAATGGTTTAGGCTCGGGGGTGACAGGAACAAGTGATTTGGATTTTCCAATCTATGGTTCGGAGAAACTAATTTTCTATTCAATTAGTTTCCAGATTTGAAGCAGGCTAAAATATGTGAATTCTAATTTCTTAAATATTAAATATTTATTCTCCATCTCTATTTCTCTCTCAACTTATTATTCTTTTATGGTAGAGAATGATAAAAGAACCAATGTGATACTATAGTACAAGAACTATTGAAAAAATGTGAAAGATTAAATAACAGAGTAGTATTGTAGTAGTACAAGAACTATTGAAAAAATGTGAAATAAATATTGGAGAAATTTAGAAGTTAGTAAATAAATATTGGAAAAAATGTGAACTATTGAAAGAACTATGGTATATTTAGAAGTTAGTAAATCTTCACAATATACAATGCGAAATAAATATTGGAGAAATTCAATAATCATAAATAGAATTGGAAATGAATTTGAAAAGAGAGATGATCGAAAGATGTTATACCTGAAAGCGGAAGCCTTGTGAATACATACTCATAGAATGTTGAAGTAGTAACTAATATCATAGACAACATTCTCACCTTGTCATGGTAACACCATGATAATTAATGAACAATGTCAATTGACAAAAGCAAGAATTTCACAATGTAAGTAATACCATAGAAATAATACGTAAGCATGAAGAGTATATATTGTTAAATTATTAATTATTTAAAAAACAAATTAGTGAACGCTAGACATTACAAATGGTATCAAAGCATGGTTCAAGCACTAGGGACTTATTGGATCAAAGTAAAACAATAGTTTAGTTTCATGGTATATATATACAAAAAATCGTAACTCTTGATTAAAAAAAAATAAAAATTGCATTAATCATGTTTTGCACATATCAGATTTCAGGACCAAGAAAAACAAGTTTCATGGCTGAAGATTTTAGAAAATCAACACCTAGTGGTACACAAATGTTTGTGGAGCTAAACAATGAGAAACCATAGGATAACTCTTTAGGACTATTGGAAACCGTGCATATAATAGGGCCAAAATTACGTAACATCAAGGAAGAAAATGAAAAATTGCTCAGGGATAGTAAAGAACAAGAAGAAATGAACGAAATCGTCCTAAAAAATATTTCTGAAATGAAACAGAACAAAAATGTAGGATAGAATTCCAACAATGTAAAAATGAATTTTCAAATGAAGAGTCACACAGGCATAAAGAACAACCAATACTTAGTGATAAAATAAAATGCTAACTGAAGGTAGTAGTGAGGATAATTATGAAAGTAGTACCTTACAAAATATTATACCCAAAACCAAGAAAAGAAAGTGGTATGATAACAAAATGCTCAAAGAGTTTAAAAATATTAGACCGCATAGTTTTGATGGATATTCAGAAGAAGGATCATAAGCTTGGATTATAAACATGGGTAAGTATTTCCAAATTTACAACTATCCAGGGAACTTGAGGGTTAGGTTGGTGGTGTACCAACTAAATATTAAAGTTTTCGTTTGGTGGTAGGAGACTAAAGTAACGAACATGATTAGAAGTAGTGAACTAAATTGGAAAACATTCAAAACATATTTTAAACGAAAGTATTTAACAAAAATATACTATGACAAAAAAGTGAAGGAATTTCATGTTTTTAAAATAGGACATATGATTATAGAGGACTTTGTCAGTAATTTTGTAAATTTAATGATATATATACCTATTGAAAAGGTACATATATCATTATAGAGGACTTTGTCAGTAATTTTGTAAATTTAATGATATATGTACCTATTGAATTTAATGATATATGTATGTATAAGGAAAAGGTTCAATAGTTTATGAGTTGTCTACCTCAAATATATAAGGATAAAATTGAGTTCCTTAATACTAAGACTATGGATGAAGTAATAAGACATGCCAAGTTGTGATTCACCCAATTCAAGTAGAGGTCGAAAAATGAAAAAAACATGGTAGAATAGGAACAAGGACAAGTGTTATCCTAGGAAGAAGTAGTTTAAACATCCATGACAAACATCACATAGTGCCTAGTTATGAAAAATAGATTCAATGGAAAACAAAGTGTATCAACTCAGAACATTAGTAAACATATAGATTTGGTAAATAAGATGGTTAGGCCACCATTACAGTGTTGGGGTTGCAAATAAACTAATTTTTATCGATACTTTCCTCTAAATAATTTTTTTTTTGGCAAAGTCGACAAGTTGATCATCAATCCTCCATGGTGGAGATAGAAGGAATGATTAACCAAAATCTTGTATTTATTTTAATAGATATTGGTGCAATTTTAAGTTATATTTCACCTTCAATAGTAGAAGGCTATAAAATGGATAAAACCAAAGACAAGAAATCTTGGCTATTTTAGTTAGCCACTGGAACAAAATGCATGCTTATTGAACTTGTAAAATATTGTTCAATAATTATTGATGAAATCGAGACCAAGGTATATCTAAACATCTTGCCTTTAGGGTACTATGATTTAATCATAGGAATGGTGATCTAGGTGGATATAGGTGGCCACCCACCTTTTCCAACTATCTCAAAACAATTTTATGATAATTTTGACAATTTACTATTTTTATAAGTTTTAACTTCCGGGGCTATTTTGAGGGCCTAAATGAAGGTTTTTCGGGATAGAGCTTCTCAATGCTAGACAAAGGCATGATTGAGGCCCCAAAATGAATCTCCTCGACGATACCTTTCGAACAAGCTATCATATTCCTAAAACAAAGATCGTATGGAAATGTTACGACCCCGAGAATTTGATGTACTAACTTACCTAGACGGGGCCCACATGACTTCTGGTGCTTCATCTCCTAGGGTCAGGTTTTTGGATGTCTAGGTTTTTTGGAATTCTTGTTTATTGTAAAAAGGCCTTTAGATCCTCATTTTAATCATCTTCTTGTGAATGAGCACAACTTTCACATCTCTTCTGAGAGATAAGCCGACACCATTCCAACAAGCTTGTTTCCACTGCATTTTACAGTTTCAACTTATTTCCTTATTGAATAGAAAACTAGTTTTACTGTATCTCTATTATTTTGTGTTAAGCACCTATTAATAATCTATATTCATTTCATTCTACTCATAAAATATGGATTAGTGGTATCAGAGCGGTCTGCTCCTTGTTGTCTTAATGCATGTCCCCAAGTACAAAGAGTTGGGTCTCGAGCTTGTTTCTCTTAAGGAAAAAATCTTTCGCATGCCCAAGCGACCTATCATGGCAGGAGAAAATAAATATTATGGGATAGGAGATCCTTTCAAACTATTGATTGAGGAAGCCCTCATGCAACAAAGGAACGAGATGATGGATAGTTTCGTGCAAATCCTTCGGCGACTACCAACAAGCGACACATATTCTTCGAGAGGAGGAACCACCCCCTTCAAGGTACAAATAAACTTCGATATTCCTATATTTGAAGGTCATATAGATGCTGATGCTATAGAAAAGTGGTTGAATATACTAGAAGAGTATTTTTCTGTCCATAACTTTTCGAATAGAGAAAAGATTACTTTTGCGCTTCTCAAATCCGTTCCCCATGTCAAAGATTCATGGGAAACTTTATGTGAGAAAAATGAAGGAAAGGAACCCTCATTATTTACTGTCACGACCACTTGGGAATCCTTCAAGAATTATATTAAGGAAAAATACTACCCTGTTAGAAGTTATGACAACTTGTATACCAAATGGACCACGCTGCGGCAAGAAAGAGGCCAAGCAGTGCTAGATTTCACAAATATCTTTCATACCTTGTGCACCAAGATGGGTATCAAATATTCGGAGTGACATCTAGTTCTCAAGTATTGCAGTGCTCTACATAGATACACACAGACCGAAATGGAATTTTTGGACATATCATCCTTGGGTG
Organism: Picea abies; assembly: GCA_900067695.1. NCBI lineage: Eukaryota > Viridiplantae > Streptophyta > Pinopsida > Pinales > Pinaceae > Picea > Picea abies. The sequence continues at coordinate 21,322 of CBVK0102607222.1, forward strand.
CAACCTACTGATATGTCGTCAAAATTGAGCAGAAGCTCAAACAAAAGATGCAACAATTTGGGCCTGGGAACCCCTCACAAAAAAATACAGGAAAGGGTGGCCCCAATCCACAAAACAAAGGACATAGAAAAGATGGATAGTATTAGGACAACCAGTCCAAGCTGCAAGCAAAGAAGGACACTGGAAAGACAAACAAAGATACTGGGAAGTGGTGCAACTTCCATAAGAGCCCTTGGAATAAAACTGTTGACTGCCGCTCAAAGCAATCACTGATGGCCGAAGTGAAAGCCTCTGAATTAGATGTGGGTTCAGACTCCGATCCAGAACCAGAAAGGGGAATATGGTTCATTGATGTAGAACCTAGTGCCATCGTTTCTACCACCAAGCTCCATCTTGGTGAACCAAATGAGCTAGAAGAAGGAGAACGCCTCTTCCATTCACAAATGTGGGTAAAAGGCACCCCACTACACTTGATCATGGATAGTGGTAGCTATAATAACCTCATCTCAATAGAGGTCATCAAGCGGCTAGCCCTACTGAAAACACCGCACCCACAACCCTACACCATTGGATGGCTCTGGTAAGGAAGCGATCTCTGTGTCAGCCAACAATGCCAATTGTTGTATGACATCAAGCCCTTCAAAGACGAGGTATTGTGTGATGTTTCTCCTCTCGAAGTTTCTGATGTTCTTTTGGGCAAACATTATTTATGCAAATGCCATGTTGTATATGAGTCTAGGCCTCATAGAGTTAATATTACTTTGAATAGGAAATTGTATAGGATACCTGAGGCAGTCCCACCTAGTGCCATTTCCTTGATCTCTGCTAAGAAATGCATGAAGGTCATTTCTCAGATGGGGATGTTTTTCTTCTTCGTGATTCACTCTCAGAATAAGAGAAAGATCACAACCACATCCAGGGTCTCTGCGACTGACCTCTCCACATAGTAGAAGCAAGTAGATAAGGTCATGGAAGAATACTCATATATCTTCTCCTCACCTATCGGGGTACCTCTGTACTGCTAGGGAAAACACCCCATCGATCTGACCCCCAATGCACTGCTTCCCAATGGGCCAGTATATCATCGCTCTCTATTAGAGAATGAGGAGATCAAGAGACAGATCCAAGAACTGCTCCACAAGGGGCACATCCATCCCAGCTCATCACCTTGCGGGTGCCCAATCATGCTGGTACAGAAGAAAGATTGAACCTGGTGAATCTGCATTGATTATCGGGCTCTGAATAAAATCACAGTCAGAAAATGGTACCCGATTCCCTGAATCAACGACCTCCTTGATCAACTCACGGGGGCCAAATACTTCAGTAAGATTGATATAAAGTCTGGCTACAACCAGGTCCTAATAGAATAGATAGATGTATGGAAAATCGCTTTCAAGTCAAAGGAAAGCCTTTTTGAATGGTTGGTCGTTCCCTTTGGTTTGACAAATGCTCCAACCACTTTCACGAGGATGATGGACGATATCCTACGACCATTCACCAATAATTTTGTAGTGGTGTATCTGGATGAAATTCTCATTTACAAAAAGACTTGGGCCGAACACTTGCAGCATATTCAACAGGTTCTGTACACCCTGTGGCAGCGCAAGCTATATGCCAACTTTGAAAAATGCTCCTTTGGAATGGACATGATCCATCACTTGGGCTACATAATTGATCAAAATGTCTTACATGTGGATCCAACCAAGATCCAAGTCATCCGTGACTAGCCAACCCCAACCACACTCACTGAGATTTAGAGCTTCTTGGGCCTTACCAATTTCTACTGTAGGTTCATTTTGGGATTCTCCCATATTTCATGGGCCCTCAGCCAAATAAATAGGGGTGGTGGTAAGGATAAATTTGTGTGGGGCCGATCCCAACAATAAGCGTTTGATAATTTGAAGCAGCGCTTGTGCTCAACCCCAGTACTTTCACTACCATACCTGCAACATCCCTTTGAGGTCGAGACATATGCTTCATATTATGTGGTGGGAACCATTCTCACTAAGAACAACCACCCCGTGGCCTATCATAGTGAGACACTATCAGATGTTGTCTGTAAGTATCCTAATTGCGTCAAAGAAATGTAATCCATTGTGCAAGCCTACCGCCAGTGGAGACATTACATTCTTGGGAAGGAGAAAAACATCCACACTGATCATAAGCCACTGCAGTTCATGCAGACACAAGGAAAATTGTAGAATGATCGCCATCAAAAGTGGTCCACTGCAAAAATTCCACCTCAACATCAAGTATAAAACATGAAGCATCAATCGCATCGCTGATTGCCTCAACAAACCGCCAGTCATGGCACTCACCATGGTGCTAGAATCCTGCAACAATGAGACCTCTGGATGGCCCCAACTCTATGAGATAGACCCAGACTTCGCCACCACCTACCAAATGTTGGGTGCAAACAGAATTGTCATTAATTTCCATCTTCAATATGGGTTGTTGTGTTGTCTATGCCATATTTGTGTTCCATCAAGTGAGTGAGAGAATCTGATCTAGGAAGCCCACTACAGTCAGGTGGCAGGACACTTCGATGTCAAAAATATAGTGGCAATGCTACATAAACACTTCTATTTGTTGAAACTTCGACAAGAGATCAACAAATATATCAGATCCTGCACTACCTGTGTTATTACCAAATCGACCACTAGGAAATAGGTCCTATACACCCCTCTTCCTAGTCCTGACATGCCATGGGAATCGATCTCAATGGACTACATGTCAGGCCTCATGTCCACCAAGTGGGTAAATGACTGTGTTTTTGTAGTTGTTGATCGCTTTTCTAAGATGGTGATTTTGGTTGCCTGCAAGAAGAACATCACAACATAGTTCACTGCCAATCTCTTCTTTGAATGAGTCTAGGTACATTTTGGAATCCCACAAACCATTGTTTCAGATCAGGACAATCGATTTCTCATCACATTTTGGTCGAGCCTCTAGTCATTGCTGGACACCAAGCTCACCAAATCCATGACCTTCCACCCCCAGACAGATGGCCAAACTAAGGTCGTAAATCGAATGATTGTGCATATCCTTCACATGTATAATTCAAAGAAACCTCACACATGTGATGAGAGCCTTCCCTATGTCCAATATAGCTACAATCGAGCCCTACATAGATCAATCGGCCACAACCCCTTTCAGGTGGGGTTGGGATTCCAACCATTGCATCCCATAGATGTTGCACTTCTTCTTTCATTGAGTGGATCTAGCACATCCACCAACAGGTTTAGGATATCCTATAGAAGTCCAATGACAAGTACAAGCAATGCCATGATCAACATTAGGTGCTACATAAGTTTCAGGTGGGCGACAAAGTTCGGTTGCACTTGCAGAAAGAACGCCTTACATGACCCCATTAGAAGCTTCACCCACTCTGTTATGGGTCATACACCATCACCAAGGCTGTGGGGGATAATGATTTTGAGCTCAACATTCCTCCTTTACTTGGTTTTCACCTAGTGTTCAACGTGGATCTCCTTCGCCCTTGTTTCCCACCATTAATGGACACCTCAGAAGTAGCAGAGCAGATGAAAACAACAGAGCTCAACCCCGACTGTCGAGTTCCCTTGATCTATGTTTCCACAATCTGATCACTAAGATTGTGGAAACACAGATCAAGGGAACTCGACATCAAAGGATCCATCTTTATCGAGTCGTCAAAGCAGGGCAACTTCTGCACCAAGGCAAGTGGCTCACCCGAGGCCAAATTCAACAGAAATTTCCTCATCTGATGGGGGAACTCAACACAACAGAGACCATTTATTCCTAAGGAGGGAGGATTGATCCAGGTGGATATCAGTGGTCACCCACCTTTTCCAACTGGTTCAAAACATTTTTCTGACAATTTTGGCAATTTACTATTTTTAGCAGTTTTAACTTTCGAGGCCTTTTTGAGGGCCTAAATGAAGGTTTTATGGGATAAAAATTCTCAATGATAGATAAAGGCATGATTGAGCCCAAAAAATTAATCTTCTCGATGATACCTTTCCAGCGGGCTATCATACACCTAAAACATAGATCATATACAAAAGTTACGACCCCATGAAGTTGATGTACTAACTTACCAAGACAAGGCCCACATGACTTTTGGCGCTTCATCTCCTAGGGTTAGGTTTTGGATGTATAGGGTTTTTTGCATTCCTGTTTATTGTAAAAATCCCTTCAGAGCCTAATTACAATCATATTCTTGTGAATGAGTGCAACTGTCACATCTCTTCTTAGAGATAAGCCATCACCATTCTAACAAGCTTGTTTCTGTTGCATTTTACAGTTTCATCTTATTTCCTTATTGAATAGAAAACTAGTTTTACTGTATCTTTGTTATTTTTTGTTAAGCACCTGTTAATAATATGTAGTCATTTCGTTCTTCTCATAAAATCTGAATCACATGGATTGGTTAGAAAAACATTCAGTTATGGTAAATTGTAGTGACAAAACTTTCAAATGTTTAGATAATTTTGGAAATGGTAAGACAATAAAAGGAATTCCATGAGGTGTGTCAGTGAGAAAAATCTCAACGTTACAGCTAAAATGAGATGCAAGGAAAGGTTGTGATATTATTTTCGTGTATGTATCTATTAATATTAAGAAAATGAATAACAATATGTTAATAGATGACCCAATATTAAAGGAATTTCATGATGTATTCCGGAAAGAAATTCCGGGATTACCTCCTAGAAGATACATAGATTTCACTATATATTTAATGCCTAGATCTAAATTTGTGTCTAAATTCCCTTACTAGATGAGTACTCTGGAGTTGACCGAAGTTAAAATACAACTTTAAGAGCTTATGGATAAAAGTACATTAGACCCAATGTGTCTCCATGGGGAGCACCAATTTTGTTTGTTAAAAAGAAAGATTAAACTTTCATATTCTGCACTGATTACAAACAACTTAACAAAATGACGATTAAGAACAAGTATCCTTTACTCCACATTGATGACTTGTTTGATCAAGTAGGCAGAGCTAAGATCTTTTCAAACATAGATTTAATATCAAGCTACCTTCATGTTCAGATGATAGAGGAAGACATACATAAAACCATTTTTCGGACCAAATATGGACATTACAAGTTTATAGTTGTACCTTTTGGCTTAACAAATGCACCTGCTAAATTTATGTGCCTAATGAATAGTGTACTAAATTTATGTGCCTAATGAATAGTGTACTTAGGAAATATTTAGACAAATTTGTGATTGTGTTCATCGATGACATATTGATTTATACAAGGAATAAAGAGGAACATGAAGAACACTTAAGATAGGTTTTGCAAACACCTAGAGAGAATCAATTGTATGCCAAGTTCAGTAAATGTGAATTTTATCAGGATAAAGTGCAGTATTTGGGGCATGCAGTCTCATAGGGGTTTCACCTTGTAGACCAATATCTTATCACCTTCATTCATAAAGGGGGTTTTTAAATTGTGAAAAATAAGGTCAATATATTGTAGGTATTGGGGGGGAATGTAGGGTATCAAGGGGTTTATAGGTATTGGGAGGTATGAAAATGAATGTATATTAAAATTAGGGGTTTCTTTTATTAGAAAGATGTATTGGGAGGGGGGATAAACAAATGGATTTTTGGAGGTATTTATCAATATCTAGTGAAATTAGGGGTATTGTTTAATATCCCACATATGCAGGTGTTATGTCATAGGTTCATTGAGTGAAGACCTCATTTGTAGTCCCAAGAGAAGGGATTTCAGTTGACCCAGAAAAGGTCAAATAAATTCTAGATTGTACAGTGCCAAAATATGTGTCAGTTGTCCGATATTTTATGGGCATCATAGGGTATTAACGTATGTTCATAAAAGGTTTTTCAAAACTTTCCTATCAAATAAACTCTTTGTAGAAAAAGAGAATAAAATTTAAATGGACTAAAAAAATTCCAGGAGAGCTTCAAAAGGCTAATACAATTGTTGACAAAAACACCTATCTTAAGAATAACAGATCCACATAAGGAATTTGTAGTCTGTAGTGATGCATCACTAGAAGGATTGGGAGGTAAATTACTACAAGATGATGATGTAATCGCTTACATGTCATGTAAGTTGAAACCTCATGAAATAAATTATGTAGCACACGACTTGAAATTGAATGCTATTGTACATCCACTAAAAATGTGGTGACACTAAGTGTTGGGTAGGATATTTCTACTAAAAAATAACAATATCGTCCTTAAGTACTTCTTCGACCAACATAATTTAAATGCACGACAAGCTATATGCTTATCTTTTCTTAGTGAATATGATTTTTAAATAAAACATATTGAAGGAAAAGAGAACAAAATAGTAGGTGCACTTAGTAGAAAATCAAATACAATTTTTAGCAGCCATGTACAATTTGATATGAAACAAAGAATTAAAACAACAGTTGAAAGTGATTAAAATTACAAAAAAACATGAGAATTTTTTTATCATGATGAATCTATAGGGGATGAACCAAAATTCAAATGTGATCAAGAGGGTCTAGTATAGTACAAAGGAAGAATTTACATCCCAAACCACATGAAATTGAAAAACTTGATATTAGTTGAAGTACATAAGAAACCATATTTAGGACACACTGGTTACCAAAATACCATAACAACATTGAAGAAATAGCATTTTTGGCCAAGAATGAAAATATAAGTGGATGAATACCTGGATAGATGCCTAGAGTGGCAAGAAGTTAAATCTGAGAACCATTATCCATTAGGATTGCTGCAGCCTATACCCAATCTTGAGTGGAAATGGGGAGTCATTAGTATGGAATTTATTATAGGACTACCTACAACTAAGAAGAATAATGACTCTATAATGGTGGTAGTAGATAAAATCACCAAAAATACACACTTTATCCCATTGAAATCTACTCACAAGGCCATAAACATTGTAGAGATCTTCATGAAATAATTTTTAGATTTCATGGTTTTCCCAAACTATCATTTCAGACAAGGATGCGAAGTTCACTTTGAATTTTTGGAAATTTTTTTTTATTGGTTTGGACACTCAACTAAGTTTTAGTACCGAATATCATCCTCGGACCGATGGTCAGACCAAAATGAATAACCAAATTCTAGAGGATATGTTGTGAACGTATGTAATGGACTGCCCCACAAAGTGGGAATATTAACTTCACTTGATTGAGGTTGCATACAGTAACAATCATCATACATCATTAAAAATGAGTCCCTTTGAAGTGTTGTATTATAGAAAGTGAAAAATACCTGTTAGTTAGGACAATCTGATTGACAGAATTATTTTGGGTCTAGAGATGTTAAAAGAAATGGAGACAATTGTTCAAAAATCAAAACAAAATCTGAAAAGTGCATAGGACAAAACAAAGAGTTTCGTAGATTTCAAAAAGGATGCATGCAGAGTACAATGTAGGAGATCATATCTATTTAAAAGTTAAACTCATAAAAAATTCAATCAAATTGGGAAAGAGTTCCAAGTTTTCACCATGATATTGTGATCCATTTGAAGTGCTTTCCAAAGTGGGGCCAGTGGCCTATTATCTTTCACTACCAACCAATTTAAAAGTACACAATGTATTTCATATTGCATTATTAAAAACATATGTACATCATGCAACTCATATTGTAAATTTGAATGTTATTTAGGGGGAACCAGAAGGCAAGTTCCAGGTGGAGCAACTACACATTCTCGAGAGGAAGGAAACTTTGTTGCCAAACTGATTTGTTACTCAGTTTAAAGTGTAGTTTAGTCACTTTAGTCCCGATGAGGCCAATTTGGAAATGAAATAAGCCATGAAGAAGGCCCATCCATTCTTGTTCCAGAGATGAGTTTCTCAGTTGGGAACACCGAGGACGGTGTTCAGTTCAAGGGGGGGAGGATGTAATATCCCTCTATTTATGAATATTTCAATATTTCAATTTGGATTATATTGTGTTGAGAAAGTTTGAGAAAAATACTTATGCTAAAACTGTATCATCATAAATATTTATGATGTGGAATATTTTTGTAAATATTAATTTTTATCTATTTTATTTAACTAGAGAGAAATTGAATAGAAAATACATCTATAAAGGAGTGAACAATCATTCCATGGGAGAGTGAAAAGGGATAAAAATCACCAGAGTAATTATTGTCCATGAGGGCAAGTGTAGAACTACTCCCAAAGATGCACGATGTGAGGCAACAAGCTAGCACAAAGTTAGGCCAAGAATATTCCCTAGGGTTGGGAATGAGGCTAACTTGGAGAGAAAAATGCCTATGCAAGCTATTATTTTCTTTGGTGAAACAAAGACAGATAAGTATAGAGGAGATAGGATGTTGTTGAGTACTTGTGAGAAGGAATTTAGTTAAATGGTTCTGAGAAAGAGTCAAGCTATGAATTTATCTAGGAAAGATTATTGAAATTTTTAGTCCCTATGGAATACTGGTTTAGGCTCAAGGGTGACAAGAGCAAGTTATTTGGTTGTTCTTGTCTATGGTTGGGAGTAATTGGTTTTCTATTCAATCAATTTCTTTCCATATTTGAAGTAGGCTCAAATATGTGAATTCTAATATTAAATTTTAAATCTTTATTCCCCATCTCTATTTCTCTTTGATCTTATTATTATTTTATGGTAGATAATGCTAAAAGAAACATAGTGATATTATAGTACAAAAAATATTGGAAAAATGTGAAATATTAAATAACAAAGTAATATTGTAACAGTGGAATATTACTTTTCTACAATAGATAATAATTATTTTTGAAAAGTTGAAATACATGAAATATTTATAAAAAACCATTGCAGAAGAAAAATATAGAGATATGTATTTTTTGTAATTATATATACAATAGAGAGTTAAAACAAGCTTGTATACTTATGTAACCTTGGTAACTAGTTCAACAAGAGTTTAACTTTGGAATGTTAGAGAAACAAATAAAAAAATAGATTTTTTTTCTTTGCATGGTTTAGACTATAAACATTTTGTTTACATGGTGAAGTCACATGAATATTTATTTCTATAATATAATTTTACAAATAAAAGAATGAACCCTACATGCACATGCAGAGAGAATTTTTTTTTTATATACACCCATACATTTCTAATTAGATATTTGTGTATATACTTTTCTGTATGAACTGTGAGCAATGGTGAACATAAAAAGTGTATTTACATAAAGGAAATAACTTATCATAATAGTAATGAAATACACAAAGAAGAGGTAGTATAAACATTTCTAATACAGAGTATAAGTTGTGGAAAAAATAACACAAAAAAGGACAAACCCTTTAATAGATTTAGACTAGACCATCTGTCTTTTAGGATAAGAGTCGAATCCATGTTACATCTCACCATGACCTACTATGCATTATCTATTAAAGGAGATTTCAACCTTGCCTTTGTAAATAAAAACACTAGCATCGATACCAAGGTTGTCTACATAATTTGTCATACTATGATTAGTAACTACACAAAGGGATTCATCACTTTATAATTTCTGTGAAATCAAGCAAGTGTTGAAGAAACCATAAATGAATACATGTATAGGGTCGAGCCTTTGGGCTCTGGCTACAATGAAAGCGAGTTGATAGAGTTATTATGCAAACAGGATTATGGTTACCTTGACTTGGTTGGAGTGGGATTATGCCAACCACCTCACCTTCGTACCTATTTCATAATTTGTAATAAAAAAAATAAAAACTGTAAGCACACGTTCTGGTGTAAAATGATAGAGCTTGATAAGCCAAAACCTGTGGTTGATTATGATACAAGTTGTAAATAGAGTTTACCATAGATTATTATTGGAAGATATCATGGATGATTTTAAGGATGGAAATTTATTTTATAATGTAGAAATTTTGGGGAATCTTACTAACTTTTCATATGCCAACTATAAATGTTTGGCGATATTTTTGTAAAAATATAGTTTGTATAAAATTTTGGCTATTTTTCAGTAAAATAATTTTATCCTATAAAATTTAGGTGAATCATTTTTAGAATAGCAAATATTGTTTTGGGTTTTGGGAAAATCCATGAAAAATTAATCCATGAGAAAAATGTATCCCCTAAAATCATCCCTAAAAAATACTCGAATTGTAAATGATTCCATCGATTAGTATGATTATGTTATCAAAACCCTAATGTATTGGAATAGAACACATAGTTGTTCTTCCCCTAACCTCCCGCAACCATGAATTGGGAAATGAAACCAATGCCTAGTCATATCGATGGATTTAGTGCATGGCTAAGTTAACCTTTCTTGTAGAGGACACTAATCGACCCAACCGAGTTCAATTGTAGTCTTAATAAATGCTAGATATTTGAAAAACACGAAACCTAGTTGTAAATGTGACAAGTAATGTGACAAGTAATCCATCGATACGACTCATAGCTTTATAGCTAGGAAGATAGGTTATATTGGGTTTAATGCCAAACTAATGAGAGATCGAATCATATAATTATGACCTTCTCCTTGTATTAAAACAAACAATTGTAAAGAGTATGAGTAATGTACCTCCACGATTTTTTTTATAAGCACAATGCTTATAGTAATAGTAAAGTATAGATGGAGAATATATAATGAAAATAACTTTTATATATATATATATATATATATATATATATATATATATATATATATATAATCATATAATTTGATTGAATAAAATCTTAGGAATTGGTTATATAATTTGGAAGAATAATAACTTATGGGTTGGCTAGAATAATTATTAAAGAGTTAAAACAAAGAAATGGAATAACATTCATTATCCTAGGGTAATGGTATACTTTGATTCATTAAGGTATGTTATATTTGAAAGTTAGTAAATTTTTATAATAAACAATGGGAAATAAATATTGGAGAAATTCAATAATCATAAGTAGAATTGGAAACGAATTTGAAAAGAGAGATGGCTAAAAGATGTTATAACTTAAAGTGGAATCTTTGTGAATACATACTCATAGAATGTTGAAGAAGTAATTCATATCAAAGACAAGATTCTCACCCTGTCAAATTTTGGAGTCGCCAATTCTGTTGCAGAGAAAATATCTATGGAAAGGGGCAAACCACAATAGATGAAACGACACCCATAAATCAACTATAAACTCAATTATTCTACATAAATATAAATGATAACAAGAGAATGATAAGATAAGGTTCATACTTTCAAGGACAAAGGGATGAAGACTCAATATAAAGTGAAATTGTTCCAGAGTGTCTTTTCTTTCAATGGTGTGTGTCTTCAAATGCTTGTATATGGCTCAATTTATAGCCTTCAAATAGAATTGAAGGTTCGAGTCAGAGACTTTCCAGTATATGGAAGGTCAAGGATGATGGATATCGTGACATGCTGTGGAAACCCGACATATTTTAATTTTTTAGCACAAAACCCAATGTACACGGAATGTAATGGAGTAACCTATGTTGATTTGTCTAAATGTGATCCACACATATGGAAAAACAAATGTTTCTTTTAGCTCTAGAGTGAGAAAAAATGAGAATTTAAGGTTGTAGAGGGAAATGTAAGGTCATCAAGGCAAGATGCATGGAGTGTGGAAAAAATTTCTACAACACATGGTAACACCATGATCATTAAAAAACAACGCCAATTGACAAAAGAAAGAATTTCAAAATGTAAGTAATACCATAGGAAGACTACGTAATCATGAAGAGTATATAGTGTTAAATTATTAATTATTTAAAAAAAGAAAAAAAATTCCACTAAAACCTTTGGACCCCCTCCTCCACTATTTTTTTTAGCGAATAATGGTGTGCCTTAATGTTGAAGCACTAGTGTGTTTGTACTGTGTGAGCACTGGTGCATTTGTACCTTAAAGGCACAATACTAAAAAAACCTCCATAAAACCCTCCAGTTGCTCACCTTCACTATATATATATTTTATTTTTAGCGAATGATGGTGCAACTTAATGTTGAAGCACCATGACATATATATTGTGTGTGCATCGGTGCATTTGTACCTTATAGTTGCATCGCTAAAAAACCTTCGCAAAAACCTCTAGTGACCCACATTTTCTAACAACCTTCTCTATAAACATAGAAGGGATAATTTTTTCAGGGAGATTTCGTAAAAACCTCTGGTACAAGGTGTTCTCCTTATAGTGACTAATTTTTTTTTCTTATAATGAGAACTTAGAAGAAGTCCCTTCATATAATTGATATCCATAATAATTTAAACTAGAATTGTAATGTTGAAATAAAAATTAGGGGAGTTTGGAAATATTTTTTGCTCTTGAAAATAATTACAAAGAAGATGAGTTTGGTTTTGGGAAAAAAATAAGTGTTTTCTTGACATGCTTCTTATATGAATGACTTTCTATAGTTGCAAAGTATGTAGTTATTTATATGGAGGATTAGGAGGAAAATCAACAAAATCCATTTTTATTTATAATAACAATCTTAGGATTATGGTAACATGCTCTATGAATAAAAAATGATGGTTCACTTCATGAAATCATCATGAATGCACAAAGAAATCCTACTTTATCCTTCTGTTAGAGGCTAGTCTCTCACAAGAGTAAGGCTATGATAAAGTACTTATTATACAACTATAAATTGGATAACATGAAGAAAGGGAGGCTCCCTATCACATCTTCAAAAATGAGAAAAAGTCACTCAAGGATAAAGATAGGGTGGGTTAGAGATGCTAATTTATGGATCTGTAATTAGGTGGTAGTAGAAGAGAATATCCTTCATGATGTCAACACCATCAATAGTATTATCAAAACTATCTGTAAAGAAAAAATATGGTGCTACAAGAAGATTTAGAATAAGAAAAAGTTGGTTTACTACAAAGAGGCCTGATCCGAGTCGACACTGGTGGCCACCTACATGTTCCATTAATTCAAAATGGTTCCACATCTTGGTATTTTTTCTACGCCTTTTAGGTCCCAAAATTTCAAAGTCTTTTGAGGCCCTAAACAACATTTTTTACATTTTTTTTGGCTCGATAGCACCTAACATTGTTGATCAGAAAGAATGTTTCATAGTCTTAAAGTCAACCTCATCAGGATGAAATCCCCCAATGTTTTTTAAGAGGTGGTACTACTCTTGTTTTTAAATTTCATGCAGAAATATAAACAAGGCTCGAGAAGGACTAGACTTATTTAAAATAAATATTCACATGCAAATAATACATGAGATATGGACCATATATCTTATAAAAAGAAACTATATACAATATGTTATAGAATTCATAAGCCAACTGAGTATGATAATGAAAAGACTGACATTTCCATCATGACATTCATCAAGACAAAGAAAAATATCCACATAAAGGAGACAAGAAAACATGGACCGCATATGGAAAAGAAATTTAAATGATCATTTCATTAGACATAAACAAATATTATGATAGATACACATTTGAAATATCATGCTTGAATCAAAGTCTTTGAGATTACAATAATGTAATATCCCAAAATAGTTCTCTGGGAACCTCAAAAAATAATATGAGTCTTTAAATATACAAAGTCAATTTCTTAAAAGTAAAGTTTTTCATTTGTCCTTGAAAGAGGATTGGGTTACTAGGAACAAAGCAATATTGGTATGTAATGGATACACTCGTGTTGAAGGTATATACTTTGAAGAGACATTTTCCCCAGTTTCCAGAATGGAAGCAATCAGATTGATCCTCGTGTATGCATGCTCTAAGAATATTTAAGTGTATTAGATGGGCATGAAATCAACTTTCCTAAATGAGGATCTAGAGGAAGAAGTCTACATTGAGAAACAAAAAGGATTTCAGTTGTCATAGAATGAAAATTATGTTTGCAAGTTGAAGAAGGCCTTGTATGGTCTCAAACAGCCCCCCAGAGCATCACATTCTAGATTGGAAACAAACTTACAATGACAAGGATTCAAGAAAGGGAAGGCAGAAAACAACCTCTACATCAAGGTAAATCAAGATAGTATTTTGTTAATTTAATTTTATGTTGATAATATTATCTTTGGAAGTGATGATGACATGATGAACCAGAAATTTGAAAAGGATATGTAGAATGAGTTTGAAATGTCATTGCTTGGAGAATTATATTTTTTTTTCGGTATTCATATATGTCAAATAAACCAAGGCATTTTTATCTTTCAGACCAAGTATATCAGAGAAATGCTAAAGACGTTCAGGATGGAAGATTGCAAAGTAGTCAATACTCCTATGCAAACCAGTTACAAGTTAAGTAAAGATGATGATTCAAAGGCTACAGATCAAAGGTAGTACAAGTCAATGATTGGCATGTTACTTTATGTGACATATTCTAGACCATATGTTATGTAGGAAGTTGGATAGGTGGCACAATTTCAAGCAGCACCAAAGGAATCACATGTTTTGGCAGTAAAGAGGATATTCAGATATCTGAAGGGAGTTTGTATTATGGTATCCAAAAAGGAAGGATCTATCAATTATTTCCTACATAGATGCAGATTGGGCAGGTTGCATTGATGGTCAAATAAGTACAAGTGGAGCAACCTTCTACTTGGGTGAGTGTTTGGTATCTTGGTTGTGCAAGAAACACTCAACAATATTGTTTTCTACAGTCGAAGCATAGTATATTGCAGTAGTAGCGTGTTGTGCACAGGTCCTATGGATGAAAAAAACATTGAAATATATATAGGTTGAGTATCATGAGCCCATTACGATATTTTGTGATAACACAAGCGCCATCAGTATCTCAAAGAATCTAATGATGCACTCCAAGATGAAGCAAATTCTGATCAATTTTCATTTTCTATGGGAACAAGTTGTAAAGAAGACCATTAGAGTTGAGTATGTTAGGAAAAAAGAGCATATTGTAAATATCTTCACAAAATTGTTTCCATGGGAAGCTTTGAAGTATCTTCACCATAAACTCAGAGTAGTTTGTACCCCACAATTATTTTTGAATGATTTTCTTATATGCCATAGATTTACATGAGGAAACACCATGAAGAGTACATATGACAGTTTCGATAAGGGGAGAATCCCTAAGGAGAGTTTAGTCAGGGGGAGAATCCTCGAAGGGAAGTTATCCTTTTCCATTGATGTCAATGAGGGAGAGATTAATCATATGCATTAAGGAAAAACATAGAGGGATGATTCCATGGGTAGTGATGGTCACAGGGGGAGCATGAGTGCTATGAATTCAATGTTGCATCCAAGTGTTTTCATTAATGCAAAAGGGGGATATTGTTGATTAATTGGGTTGGTTGTCATTGATTTCAACCCTTGAAGAAAGTTTGGTAGACTCAGAAGTGTGGATAAGGAACCCATGTTTGTTTAAGGAATAATGTAATGAAGATCATAGAATTTGTAGGAAATACTCTCATAGATGTATAGTACATGTCATTCCATTTATGGTGATATGTGGTACGTCACGTAGTTTCTCACGGTTGAGGAGATATGGCTTAGTGAATTTGGAAAACCCTCACGAGTAATATAACAGCCCTAGAAGGTCAAAGAAGTTAGTTATTATAGAAGATCCTATAAGAAATTTACTAGTAAAAGTGGATGTAACTAGGAGTTAATCATGGGTAAAATTGTTGCAATAAGAAAATAATTATATATGTAACGAACCGCCTCATTACGACAACCATTCTAGTACACAGGTGCAAATTTTTTTTGTTTTTTTTTAATTTTCGTGTTGAAGGTGTGTGCGCGTGTGGAAGTAGCAACACAATGAACTGTGCGATGACACTTGACTCACAACAAGACTCAACACGAGGTTCATCACAAGAACACTGAACGCCTCGATGAGAACCATCACAACACAACCAAGGGCAAGGGTGCGCATTATAGACCCTCAGCGCAAGGTAAATCTGACCACTAAATACGACTGACCTCCCGCCCGTCCTACCCTGCAAGGTTAGGACCTCCAAGACACATAATCAACGCTCAAGCCCGGTTTCCCATCGTCTTTAACCATTTAAGGTCTCAGGGTTGGCGACTGTTCTGAGGAACATGGAGGTATCTACATCCCACCCGACACAACAGACCAAGCAACCAACTGACCACAATCAAGTAAAACATAGCTGAGAAGAACAAGGGCGCCCCTTACGGAAGGCGCGCGACGAAGTCTCGGACCACGAACGTTAAAATATTGATGAGGCAGGTCTAAGACTCATCCGTGAATGGATACTAGCCAGGTTCTCCATTATCTCACCGTGCCTCCAAACTTTATACCATACCTTACTGTGACCTTGCAATATCGCGTTAAGGCATCATCAAGGCATTCAACTTAACAATTATTAGTAATGCAACTAACTGGTATTATTGTTGCAGTGGACAGTATTAACATTGCGCTTTAAACGTTATCATTTATATTTTAATTAACAATACTAACAATTTACCCCAAGTTTGAAAAGGACATCCTAAATGGGAAGGGCAAAAATAAAATAACCCTATTTAATGCCGCAAATTCCTGAATAATCAAGGATGACAAGATAAGATGTTAAAGGACAAGGGAAAACAATTATTTCGAGACCATAATTCTAACCCACAGTAATAACAGGTCAGCATATAGATTGTCATCCGGTAATTAGCTTCAGAATCGAAATATCAACATAAACTCACTTTTTAATTACTTTATGGCCGCAAGGGCAGCATTGGCAACATATCAAAAACATCATCATACGTCATAATTTAAATCGACAGACTAATTTAATAAAGTTTATGACAAGTAACAAGGGGTAATTAATGGGTGAGGCTGCTAACCATTTAATAGCAATAATTGTCATCTCAAAATCTAAGAAGCCATTATCTGGAAAAGCCTTAAGACTATGAATTATCAATGAAACCCTATTTACCCCAACCGGGAAAAAGGGCATTTTTATAATATATAAATTTTTACTTGGCGATGACAACTATCCATAATTCTGCTGGCGATAATTCGAGAGATCCATCATTCCACGAGGTCATTACACAGAACCAGCATAAAATTATCATTAAATTCTAAGTAACCCCTACTTGGATAAACACTATAACTGCGTGGTTAAAATTGGCAACACATACGATTGCAACTCAGAAAAAGGGCAACACCGCAGGTACAATTATCCATAGGTAGAGACAATGATTAAGGATGAAAATTCTAATCTGATGTAAGCATTAGCATCACAGAAACTGTCATTATACCACAGGTCACATCAATTAAGGACCACGATATCATCAACTGAAAGTGGCAACTGGTAACTAATAAAATTTGAAAAGGCACTAATTAAAATCCTGAAGTGAGATCGGAAG
>CBVK0102607236.1:0-11473 GCA_900067695.1 Picea abies
ACCTTAAACTAAACCTTATGATAAACTATTGTAATATAAGGTTCAGAAACCCATTCCAAGCTCTAAGTGATCGACCTATATTTTATGTCCCTTTACAAAACCTTGTGCTACACCATATTCCTTTATGATTTCTCATTCCTATCGACCGACTTTCTGGTTACCTCCTTAATCATAATTGCATCAACAAGGATGTCCTCGATTTCAGGCCAGGGTTTCATGGCAGACAGGGAGGGTTACATGAGTCATGTTATTTTGAACCTAGTTGTCCTATGCTCTACAGGAGATAATCAACTTTATAAGTGCTAGATGATTTTAGGTTATCCTCAGCTCCTCCTTTTCTCATTTGGTATCAAGTATGTTGGCTCCACTTTCGTTGATTCTTACGTGTTTACCTTGCTTTGTCTTTGCTATTATTTCCCTAATAAAAATTTCATGTTTGTGCTCTGGTCTACCTTCATTGTCAATCCTTTCAAAAATATTATGGCCCCTATAATCCGAATAGAAATAAGAGGCCAACAAACTCTATTAATTGATGACGATGTAAATGATAAGATCACCCAAGTTCATTGGTTAGTTTTCATTCAGTCATTTAAGGGGTTTAATTTGGAAGTGGCCAGGGAATTTTCCAAGACCTTTGATGGTGCTAAGGATAAGGTAGGAGATGTCCAGTTCCATATTAATGAGGAATTTATTTCCAAATCTATTGGTCTTCCTCTTTTAGGGGATAAATGGTTTAAAAACATTAAGGTTAAAAGCATCACTTGGTGGTCTCTTTTGACATCTAAGAAAACACAGTATCGTATTAAGGGTATGCCCTTGGAATTATTCCATCCTAGATGGAATTGTCTCTTGTTAATTATCAAACAATTCATAAACTGTGAGGGATGTTATGGTATGGTATTTTATTTTCATATACATTTTCTTATGGTTTTCCTAGGGTTTCATTTAGACTTTCCTTTTTATTTTCACAAAAGTTTGAAAAATATTTCTAAGTTTTATCAACACCCAAATCAAAACCCTAAAACTAATATGTTCCATCACGTTCTTATGTGTACCTTGGTTGAGTGTCATCTTGCTAGTATTGGGGATAGTTGGGAAAGTTTCCTAGTAAGAAATCATTTTTTACCCCAGCACAAAAACTCTATTGTTGACATTAATCAAGATGTTGAAGAAATTTTACCTCCTCAGAATTTTCCACATGAGGTTCATATTGAAATTCAACTCCACAGAGATCCTCTTTCGTCTTTCGAGCATCAAAATATTGCTTTACCTGCAAAGCAAATGAAAATAAGGAAGAAGGAGTTTTTTCCTAAGAGGTCCTTAGAAACTGTCATAACTAGTTTGAAGGATTGAATGCCATATTATGTTGATTATTAGTCATGACCTATGTATTTAGTGATTGAAGAAAAATATATGGAACAAATAAAAAGGATTAAACATTCACATCAAGCCTGCAAAATTTATTTTAGGAATAAGGGTTGGTCATGTTCTGTCCAAGATGATTCAAAATAGAAATAATCAAAAGGATAACTTGAAACTAAAGATTGAATCACATAAATGCATATCTCGGGCGAGTAAAAAGCCAAAAATGTAAGGATACATAATCATTAAAAATTCAACAAATGTCAACCTTGTTATTGGATCAGAAATGCATGCTTCTACATTCTCTAATGTTTGATTTGGGTAACAAAATTTAGTTTCATTTCGGTTGTGTTTGTTTTATTTAACATGATTTGTTTTTATTGTTTTTTTAGGCTAGCTACAAAATCAAAGATTTTATAGCGAGTCTTAATTTAGTTAATCAAAGTTATAATTTTATTTAATATTTATTTTTAGGTCTTCAAATGGATTGATGTATGTTATATGTGCTTCTTAGCCATTAAAGATTATGGATTTTATAGTGTTATTTTGATTAGTAAATAGGCTTTATCTCCAAACAATTGGCGATTTAATTTTGATTGTTATAACAAACTTTGTATAAGTTGTTATGAATATTGTTATTATAACTTAGATTAGAATTTGATTTCTCAACTACTCTATTTTTAAAAATATCTACCTCTATCATGTGGATATGAGAGTCAATTGTTGTTTTGTTTAAATACTTGTGTTATTTTGAAATGAGACGTGATTGAAATTCTCGGACAATGGACTAAAGTTTATTTTGAAGGAGGATATGAATAAACATTTTTACCAATGGATTTTTTCCTGTCAATAATTTTTTTTGGTATTATTATTCTATTGGTTGTCTAATTTCATATTCTTGTAATCTCAATGTGTGTTGATTAAATTAACTTTGATTTTTTTTATAATTACTTGATTTGAAGTTTTCATTTTGTTCATGTCATTTCTATTTTATGAACTATAGTCTATTATTCCAACTTATTAAGATCCATATGATATTTCAATTGTAAGGAAAATATCTCAATATTTTGAGTTGATTCATATATTTTTAATTTTTTATAATCAATTAGGTTGGTTGGAATTATTTCCCTCCCTGCATATTGGTTCATAAGCTATCATAATGGGTTTGATTTGAAAATTTCCTTTATGTTTCATAAGTGACATATCAACTACTTAATTATCTAAATTTCTTTCGGTAATACCATAAGTCTTGCTACTCGGTAAATTGTTTTCCTTAGATTTCTCTTTGGAAGACAGGTTGTTGGAGAAAATATTACACAGGAAGGCATAATCATAACTTTGTTTTGGTTGTTGATAATAACAGGTTAGTTTTCTTTTATTATTTTGGTTTAGTTATCATTTTCTGAATGAGTAAGAACTAACATTTAAACTTAAAGTAATTTTCCAATTTAAGTTAAAACATTACAATTTGCATTCATTCATTTTTTATAGTTTGAGTTTTTTTAATTAAATTAGTAATTAGTTTGAGAATTTGGTATATTCATATGTTCCTTGAGTTTTGTTTCCTGAAATTTTAGATTCACAAGGCTTTATATAAACCTTGTACATATATATGTATTGTATATTTTTTAATTAAAGGTTTGTAGTATTTATTAATATATATTTAATGTAAATACATTAGTGAATGTATATAGTGGATTTTTGTTAATCAATAGTTAGTTATTTGTTTTTGGATACCTTTATCAGCTAGCGGAGTCGTAAAACCTGTTAGGGTAAGTTACCTCAAATGGATTAGGTTACTTAGACAACCTCAGACTGGACTTTCCCCTTCCAATTGATGAGTGTTCACTACATGCTCGTCAACAAATGGTGCTAGAAGGAGGGCCTATAAGATATTAATGGCACGAGGGGGTCAAAAGACACCTCCTAATAATTTCTCTCCAGTTATAACTCATATTCTCTCAAAATTTACTATTATACCCAATACAACCACTACATCTGAGCCCAACCTATTATTCCACATGAACCACATTCTCAATCTATTCGAACCTACGACATTGCTTCCTCGGGGACTTGATGTACAGGAGATTATCCATAATTCTCATCAATCAGTAATAAGAACTCATGATATCTTGGCCAGACTCAGACAATTGGGTGACTAATTGCATCAACCTCTTATCCTTTCTGGTCAATAGGAAAATATTCCTATTACTAGTACACCAAATTACATGGTGCACAAAATTTTTGTTAACCCATCTAAAACACTTGTTCTAGGTGTTGGGGGATCTGGTATTCCTACTTCACCACCTGACCCTTCTCCACCTTCTTTCAGAGGGGAATCCTATGATGAATAAATTTCATCTTCTGAACAATATCAAAATTCAAATAACTCACAGACTTCATCCCATATGGCTAATCAAAATAATTTCTCTAGGCCTTGGCTTGACCAAGATGTTGTATCCATACCAGGACATCAACCTCCTTTACCTAAGCATCCTAAAAAATTGTTACCTAAATTTGATCTCGATTCTAAATATTCAATTGAGGATCATATAAAAAAAATTCATGTTGGTTGTTAGGCTTAGAAATGTAGAACATGAATATGTCGTATGCATCATTTTTACTTATACCTTTGAGGGAAATGCCTCCACATGGTACTTCGCACAACAAAATCAAACTATTGTTTCCTAGGATAGATTTGAAATATTTTTCCTAGAAAAATTCAGAGATGAAAAATATCATGAATTCTTAGTCATGGAGTTATCCAGTATGAAGATGAATCCCCAACAAAAAGTTAAATATTTTAACCAAAGATTTCTTACACTCAAAAATAAGATCCCTGTAGATTCTATGCCTATAGAAAATATGATTGTTGCATATTATGCTAAATATTTACATCACACTACAACCATGTGGGATAAAAGTTATAAAAATAATACTATGTTAGATGCTTTTGAAGAATCAATTCTCATTAAAAAGGACATGCTCATCTTGAAGGATAACACAAATCCTGAAACTGAATAAACTTCTTCTTCCAAGAAGAAGATAGAATTTCTCACCAAACCACCTTCTAGTAAGAAAGATCGGGAACCCATAGATATGGAAATCTTGCAAAAATCCTTTCAAAATTTATCCAACCAGGTTGTAGATCTAAAAGAGCCAAAGAGGAAGGATCTTCTAGCAAAGGAATTTATCGAACACCTTTTAGAAGACCACCTCAAAATCCTCCCAATAATACAACCCCTCCAGCTGAAGGTATGAGTTTAGAAGGATTACACCACGCTATACAAGTCTTATTAGCTAGAGATGATAATACTTCTGATGTCCCAGTTGAACAATAAAATGATGTAGAAAATGAGGATGAGGGAACACCTAATGAAAGAGATTCATCCCCTCCATATTTCATACATTTTTTAGATAGCATTTTTCAAGCTAACTTTGAAATAGTACATAATAATCAACATCCTTATAATACTCGTAGTAAAAATCAGCCTCAAAATCAAAACAAATATGCACCTGACGCAAAAAAAAATGCAATATCAAAACAAACAAAACAAGATGAAACATTGAAGAATTTTTATTTCTTTGATTTAGACTATGATCCTATTGAGGATTTTAAGAGGTTCAAATAAAATATGTCTATCTATGAGTTGGTTAAATTTCCTTACATCCAACAGAAAATGTTACAAAGCATAGCTGAAAACAATAACAATAAGAAGAGGGATGTTCTAGATAAAAGTGTAGATGAAAACAAAAATAAAAAGAAGGATGTTCCAGATAAAAGTGTAGCAAACCTGAAAAAAATACCCTCGGATGCATCAGATAAAAATCAACAACCTCTTAATCCTTCTCCCACACCATGAAAGAGGTCTAATGTGCCACCTTTTCTATTAACATTTGAAATATTTAACAAAAATATACAAAATTGTATGGTCGACTCTGGGGCTTCATCAAATGTGATGCCTCTGTCAATTTCTCAAAAAATAAATGCTAAAGTTAATCCATCTGATATGAAAATCACTCAGTTGGATAGAACTTATGTTACAGTGGTTGGCGATCTTAAAGATGTTTTGATCAGGTTGTCATCCAATCCGAAAGTACATCAGGTAATCGACATAGTAATAAAAGATATTCCATAAGTGTATGGCATGTTCCTAAGTAAGGATTGGTCTCAACAACTTAATGGTTATTTTTCTACATATTGATCTCACCTATGGTTTCTACTCACTAGTCAGCCAAATAAAATTAGGATCAATAGGGAACTTTATCTAAAGTACATAGTTACAGATCTGAGTGATCCAATAAAACCTTTTGTCCCATGTGTGAATGCATTATAAAATCAAGGTATGAATACTTTCTTTGGGAATTTTGTTGTTGAAATATATATTATTGCAGACCCTAATCAACAATCTGAAATATCAATCTGCACTCAAGTAATGACCTCTAATCATACTGTAAGTAATGTACATAGTTATGAGAACCATGAAATTTGGTCTTTGTACTTTGATGGGTATAAATCGCGTGAAGGAGTTGGTGTTGATTGTGTATTGATAGATCCCAAAAGAAATAAGAAATTTATTTCTTATAGATTAGAATTCAAGTGCACAAATAATATTGCAGAGTATGAATCTCTCTCAGAGGGACTCAAGAAAGAAATTGACCTCATTGCTAAATGTTTAGCTATATTCGACAATTCTGAAATTGTAGTCAAGCAAGTAAAAAAATGCCATTCATTGTGTATCTGTTCATCTTAAAAACTACCAGAATGAGGTATGAAACTTGATTAATAGATTTTTCCCTTTTAACATAAGTTATATCCCTAGATCTAGTAATTCTGAAGTAGATTTATTGGAAAATGTAGCATCAAGATTATTTCCTACTGAAGGCTTCTCTCATAATTAATTTTCTATTGAATTGATATTCAGGCCATCAATTCCATATAAAATCACTAATTAGCGGGTTTTTGACAATGATAAACAGATCATAAATTTATTTCATATGGAAGATACTTTTCAATGTGTTGTGATTGATGAGAATACTCTTGATGAAAATCTTCACGATTTTACTGTAATATGTGATTCATGATCATCTGAGAGTTCATCTCACATGGTAAATTCAATCACTAAATATCTCATTAGATTGGAATTTTTTTATGATTTACATGACAAATTTAAAGGAGTGATTATCTCTAAAATGAATAGTTCCTCACTGCAATATGAAACAGTAAATTTAGGATTACATGATCATCCCCAGAACATTATCTAGGAACAAGGTGCACACAACAAGAAAATTCAGAATTTATTAATTTGTCTAAAGAATTGAAATATGTGTTTGCTTGGACTTATGAAGATCTGAAAAATTTCGATCCAAACATAATACAACATGTAATTCCAATGAAACCTCAATCCCAACCGTTCCAACAAAAACTAACAAATATGCATCCAAAATTAGAACCTATAGTCAAGAAATAATTGAACAAGTTGTTAACAACTAAGATCATTTTTCCTGCTCGACATACCCAATGGGTGTCCAAGCTAGTCTCGATAAGGAAGAAGAATGGGGAAATATGACTTTGTGTCAATTTCCACAGCTTAAACCGAGCCTCTGACAAAGATAATTATCATGTTCCTCCCATGGAACAAATATTACAACAAGTGTCTGGTGCTAAAAGACTATCCTTATTGGATGGTTTTTTGGGATATAACCAAGTCCTTATGTCTCCATCAAATCATCTTAAAACTACATTCCAGACCCCTTGGGCACTTATGCTTATAGTAAAATGCCTTTCAACCTAATTATTTCTGGAGCCACTTTCCAAAGGGCCATGGATATAGATTTTCGTGGGCTTATAAATCAGTTGGTGGTTGTTTATTTGGATGATGTTACCATATTTTCAAAGAATAAAAAATATCACTTATCCCACCTAAGGAGTGTATTGGAACGTTGTCGTAAGTATGGTATTTCATTGAATCCCAAGAAATCAATCTTTGTTGTTGATCGTGGAAAGTTACTTGGTTTTATAGTATCCAAAAATGGAATGATGATAGACCCTGAAAGAACACAAGATATAGCCAACCTTTCTCCTCCATCATCCAAAACAACCATGCAGAATTTTCCTGGGAAAATAAATTTTGTTAGAAATTTTGTTCCTAATTTTTCCAATATGGTTAAACCCCTACAGAATACGATAAAAAGGATGTTATTTTTAAATGGAGATCGCATGAAAATTAGGCCTCTAATTCCATCATACAAGCTATAACATAAGATCCATCCTTAATGAGTCCCTATTTTACCAAATACTTTACCTTCTACACTTTCACATCAGATAGATCATATGTTGCAGTACTTACCCAGAAAAATGATGAAAATAATGAAATCCCCATTTCATTCATGAGTTCTTCCTTTAAAGGAGTAGAATTGAACTATCCAGTAGTATATAAACAAGATTTTGTTATGTTTAAAGCAATAAAACAATTTAGACCTTATCTATTGAAATCTAGAACTAAAGTTATTGTCCCATACCCTGCAGTAAGAAATTTATTGGTTCAAAAATAACTTGGAGAGAAGAGGGATCATTGGATGACCTCTCTTCAAGATTATGATCTCAAGATTAAACAAACTCAGAATGTTAGAGGTCATGGTATTTTCAAATTAGTGGTTGATTCAATAGATCCAGCTAATGATAACTTTGTTTCATTAAATAAGTCAATGCCCCATGAAAATCAATTTTTTTGTGCACAAACCACAATGCATTCTTCGTATTCTAACATTAAATTTTATTTAACACATGGGACTACTCCCGAACATCTTGGCCCCAAAAATAGAAGGGAATTAAAACTTATATCTACTCCTTTTCAAATGATTACTGATGTCCCTTTTAGGAAATTCTTTGATGGAGTATTATTATGTTTCTTAGAAAAGGATGAATCTAGAAAAGTTCTAAATGAATTGCATTCAAGTAATGAAGGAGGTCATTTCAGTGGAAAAGAAATTTCCCGTAAAGGCCTCAAAGCTAGTTATTATTGGCCTATGTTTTTTATAGATGCTCCTGATATGGCTCGCAAATGTGTTACATGCCAAAAGGCCATTGGAAAAGTGAAGAAATCTACTTTCCATTTGTAGCCAATGACAATTGATAAACAATTTCAGCAATGGGGCCTTGACATCATTGGGTCGATCAATCCCTCCTGCTCCCTTCAAAATAAATACATCCTTACAGTAATGGATTGCTTAACCAGTTGGTTTGAATCTATACCTCTAAGAGTATTCTATACCTCTAAGAGTATTCAACACTAATCAGGTGATTTCATTCCTCAAAAATCAGATCATTTCACACTTCAGAATTCCAGAATCTTTGGTGTTTGACAATGCATCTTATTTTTCCTCGATGGATTTGAATGTATTTTTTTATGGAAAAAGGAATTAAATTTCAATATTCATATAGATATTACCATCAAGGTAATGGAATTGTTGAATCAACCAATAATAAATTACTTAAAATCCTTAAAAGAATGTGGATCTACTAGTAAAAACCCTACCCAAGCCATGTGTGTGCTCTTTGGTGCGCTCTCTTCCCACCTGCTCTCTCACCATGGCCACAGGAGGGGGCCCTGAGGATCCCCCACCTACTCTACCACCTGATATAGATGCATTGATGAAGTTGTTTGTTGCATGCAACAAACAACCTGCCTCAAAATCGTGCCAAAAATTCATAAAAAATTGGACAACATCCCTTCAACCGACCTACCAGCAGAAGAAACCTATAGATATTCTCTGAACCTAGCTGAGTGGGGGCTCATTGGGAGGTTCATGGGCTTATTACCTTCTCCCAAATAGGTATATTCATGGGTGTAGAGGAACTGGATTCCTCTAGTAAAGGAAGGAACCATAAGCCATCTGGTTGGCAAGGGATTCTTCATTTTTGTTTTTGACAATATAGAAGACATAAATCTCATCTTCAAGAATGAACCATATTTTATGGGCCATCAAGGTCTGTACCTGAAAAAATGGTCCCCATATGCTTATCCAATGAAATACGTGCCCTTGGTTGTTCCGGTCTAGGTGTGCCTTCCTCATTTACCCCTGCATTATTGGAACCCGAAGTCCCTAGAATCCATTGGAAACACCCTCGAAAAATACATTGACAAAGTAGACAGAAAGGAACAATATTCCTGTGAAAGAATATGAGTGGAAGTTGATCTGGAGGTTGGAATCCTAGAAGCCATACAACTAAATATTGCATACTGGTCTTACATCCAAGAATTGGACTATGCCTAGCTACCATTTAAATGCAAGTATTGCCATGGTTATGATCATTTCTCTCAGCATTGCAAAAAGAAATTCGAGGAGGAGGTGGAAAAATTTAAAGGAAACCAATGGACACAGGTTCATAAAGAATCCTCATCAAAACACAACAGTAGATCCAAAGGAAAAGGGATGTCAAAGGGGCGTGGCACCCCCACTGTAGGGAATGCCCATGAGGAAGGGAGCTCAGCCACACCAATCCTAGTGGCTTTTGAAAACCCCTTCGAAATTCTCAGCAATGCCCCAAAAATATTGAATCCAATGATCGATCAACTTGAATAGAAGATCCTTTCTCTCACAATTGGAAAAAACAATGTTGAGATCCATCCCAACTCCCCAATTGGAGCCTCCTCCTCCCCTTCCTATGCAGATATAATAAAAAAGAAACCTTCGGAAAACTCTGGATCTTCGAAGGATGAGTCTTTTGAAAGACCATCAAAAATAGCAAGGAGAAAATCTCATAAAGAAGCAAGAGAAGAAGAAGTAGAGAGGAAAAAAATGCAAGGAAGCCAACCTGCCATTGAAATGTCCATTGGAAGGAATACCAGAACAAGGCCCCCCAAGGGAGGCCCTCCCCACTCTAGTAAATAATGTGTATAGTCTCTTGGAATTGCAGAGGCTTGGGGAATACTTCGAAGGCCAAAGCAATCAAATACCTTCTGAAAATTGACCCTCCCAAGATTCTCTCACTCTAAGAGACAAAAATTGAAGGGGACACCCTTATAGAAATCATCAATAATGGAAGAAAAATGCAGGGAAATCCATCAGTGCAAGGGGCTCTTCAGGTGGCCTTGCAACCTTGTGGGTGAAGGAAAAATTTCATGTAGAAATATCCTTTGAGACTCAACAATGGATATTCATTGAACTCTGACATATTCCAAGTAAGATTTATCTCTCACTCTTCAATATTTATGTTCCTGTCAGGTACTCTGAGAAGAATTTTTTTTGGCAAACACTAGTAGATTTTTTAGAGATTTTCTCTCCTTCGAATATAATTCTAGTTAGAGATCTAAACCTTATATTTGAACCAAAAGAAAAGAAAGGAGGAAACAATAGAAGGAACCAAATTCTCCCCTTCATTGAGGATCTAGTCCATCAGTGGGACCTCCTTGAATTCAAGCCTTCGAAAGGTCTTTTCACTTGGACAAACAATAGAGTTAGGTCTGATCACATCTCATCTCGCTTGGACATAATCTTAATCTGGAGGATGTTTATTCAATAAATGATGATAATCTCTTCCAAGATCCTTCCAAAACTGACTTTTGATCACAAACCTTTCCTCTTGGTTTTGGAAGAAGAAGAAAATATGGGCCCAATCGCTTTCTGGTTCAGCCCTCTATGGATAGAAAAGAAGGCATTTCTTGAAACTGTCCACTCATCTTGGTCCTCTCCTATTTCAGGGTCTCCAATATTTATGTGGGAGTATAAATTAAAACCAACAAAACATGCATTGAAAGACTGGCTCAAAAATCCCTTGAACACTCCACTTAGACATAGACAAGAGATAATTCAACAATTATCATATCTGCAATATGAAATGGAGATCAAAGACATCTTTAACTCAGATTTGGATAAAGAACAAGCTTCCGAAAGAAAAAATTTCTTTGATTTTCATCATGAGGAAGAGTATTGGAGGCTTAAGTCTTGAAGCTTGTGTCTAAAAGCTAGAGACCGAAAAACTTCATTCTTTCATCGGTAGTTCAAAACCTGCCTCTCCTGAAACCACATTTCTAAAATTTCCTCCTTGTTGACGGGCAAAATTGACCGTCCGTCAACTGGGAGAGTGGAACCGGTCTGGGGTTGTCTA
>CBVK0102607267.1:0-15532 GCA_900067695.1 Picea abies
ATTACAATGATGAGTGTTACATATATAGGGAACATATGGTGACCATCCATGAAAGTATGTGTCCCTTGAGTAATCAATAACTATTTATTATTATCATTTACTTATTATATATGATATTTAATAATCAATAATTATATTATTAATTATAATTCTAAGAGAATGTATTCCTCATGTTGTCCAAACCTCAACAATTGGAAGGTAAGAAACCTCAAGAAAAACCGGAACAAAGAAGGGTTAAGAAGATGCTTCCCGGCAAGGAAGAATATAACTCTTTCGAGGAAAGATTTGCTCGGATGGAAACAAATATTGAAGCACTGCAACAAATGGTTTTAGGTCTTGTGACCACCATGTAGGAGTAGAGAACTAGTGGGAATGAGAAAAAAAAGGAAAACTTGGGAGAACCATGGAAGAAATAGATTTGCAAGGATCCTCTCAAATAATAGACTTGGCACATGTAATAGCTTTGAGAAGGAAAAAGGACACAAAAACTGAATAATTAGCCAGTGCAGTGTCAACAACAACAAAAGAAAGTGCTTGCTAGTGATGAATTAAAATCATTGTTGCAGAAGAAATTTTACCCAATTCCTTCTTTGAAGAGAAATGAAAATTCAGTGGCATCATCTCAAGCAACACCAAGGGTAGTTGGTACAAGATTACACTATCAAGTTTCAAAAACTAGCCACTTTGTTGAATATTTAGGAGGATGAAACCATCATAAATATTAAGTAAATTGAGGGTCTTACCAGTTAAATCCAATGAGAACTAGCACTATTTGATGTCCACATCCTTGATGAGGTGTGTACAAAATCAAAGTAAATTGAAGCTAAAGGCAACCGAGTTTTTGAAATTGTGGGAGTCTCCAGGAAACTATCTATAAAAACAGAGGAGTAGAAACAACATATGAAATGCCAGAAGGCCACCGGCACTGAACAAAGAAAAAATTTGGAGGAGAAATATGGACGAAAGTTAAAGAAGTGTGCCAATTGTAAAAAGTGTGGGCATATTGATGAACAATGTTGGTTGTTGCATCCAGAGTTGATTCCCAAGAATCACACTTGAAAAAAAATTATTATGATAATGACTGCTCCAATGGAGGAATAAGAAGTTGAAGCAACTGGGGAGGTAGATGAAAATTGACTCTTGTGGTGCAGACTAAAACTGCCCAAAATGAAGAGTGGGAAAAACTCTTCTACATCAAAGTGCAGGTCAAGAAGTACATGATTACAATGATATTTGACCTGGGTAACCAAAAGTAATTATTTGTGAAGCCTTGGTACAATGTTTTATCCAACAATTTTTGCACATGTGACCTGAAGGGTTGCATGATGTTTCTAGCCTGATAGAGCCCCTGTGGCTGCTATTGTAATTCAAGATGTCAAAAATTTGGGTTATTTATTTGGCTAGTAAACCTCAGTTTATCCTCAAAAGGCGCAGCCTATCTCCAGAAATTTCATTTGAGCATCATCTACAACAACACCAAGGTAGATTATTAATCATTTATTGGCAAGATTTGTCAACATAAATGGAAGATACTTCAACAAATCAGAGACCTCTATAGTGAAATAAATCAAAGTAGAAGACATAAAAAAGGTGGAATTTAAGAGATCTATTGAGTTGTTCGTTTTTATACATGACAAAGTATGTAATAGGCTGATCTCGTATATGTCTCCAAGGCTAGGACCATTTTGGCATGGGAGCAATCTTGTCCTAGTCAGAGAATGTGTTCAAGAGATGCACTTGATGTTGAATATCCCTAGGCAGATCTTGTTCCTTGTGCACCAAGCATCTTGCCAAGGTATGAACCATCAAACGATTTTAAAACAAAGAGGAGACATCAAGAAGAGGAGGTTGGCTTAACTTGGTGCAAATCGGTTGACCTGGTCAAAGGGGAATCCATCATAGAATTGACCAATAAGCTTGTTCCATCAGTTTTGAGGAAGACATTCAGTGTGTTTGTGGCACATATGTAAGAAGGCATAAAGTATTTTCCTAGAAGGGCAATTTTGAATGAAAGAAAAGAAGTGGCTTGCTAAACCCTTTGACAAAATAAATATGTTTGTTGGAGCAACGCCCTAGAAGAGGTGGTTACATCGTTTCTTTTTCACATTGTCTAAACAATCATTGTTAGGGGAACACCCAACATACATGGGATCCTATATGTTTATTAAGGCATAATTTGAGAAGGGCATTTTGGCCCAAGAGATACAAACAACAACCAACACATATCCTAGGATCAAAGATTCATTAATCAAGGAAAGTGTCCCACCTTTTGGATGAGTCGGTTAAGTTGTCTAAATTGTTTTTATTGCCTTTCTTCCTTAAATATGGAGCTGATTTGGAGGAGCCACCCCTTTGAAGGGTTTTGTTTCATGAAATGTTTGAGTTTGGGGCCCCACAAATCCACATTTGCAGGAAGTCTTGAGGGTTTTATTGCATGTTTTGAAGACTTCATGGAGGATACACCTTATGGAGGGTGTTTGGAGGTTGGACATTAAACTTTGGAACCACTCTATTTCCTTCATTAGTGGAGAAGTCCTTCTCTTTAGAGATTATTTCACTTGAACATTGTACATGTGGCTTGACCACTAGATTTATAATTGTATTTTAAATTAGATAATGGGAGAGAAGTGTTTTTTAGTTTTCCATACGCTATATTTGTGGTTCTCACATGAGATAATAATATTTTATTGTAAATGAGGGAGAGCATCACTCTATAAATAGATATACCCTTCCTCATTTGTGCTCATGGTTGAATTGGAGGAGAAATCTCTTAGCTTTTGAAGTGAAAATATGTTGGATACTTTTACGTATTTATTTGTGCTATGGATGGATAACTAGAGCATTCTCATGAGGATGTTATCTTGTGGCATGTGTGTTTTAACGATTAAGTGGTTCTCTTCATTTCCTTGTTGATTTTATTTATGAATGATAGAAAGTGTGGTTGTGATTCTCTAGTGGTGGTGGTGCATCCTCTTCTACTTTCCTTGATAGATCCATTTTTAAAGCCATTAGAGGAATTTCAGTGGAGAATTTTCCCCTTGATCTTCTTGAAACTTTTTGAGCAACTAGGGTGATAAATTAGAGTTTATGGTTGACTACCCTCATTGACATTTTAGTTTCACTTGTAATTTCTAAAAGAGGAGCCTTAGTAGCCCATTTTGAGCATTATTTTAAGGTTTGATAAACAAAATTTGCATGGCAACCATACTCAATCTAGATTTTTATGTCAAAAATTGGATCCAATTTCAGATATAAGATGGGAAGAAAGAAGAAGAGAAAACCATTAGTGCCATTTTGACTATGTGTTTCTTCTACTATCAAATCTTCTTCTTCTTGGGAGTCTTAATGTTTGAGTCTGAAAGCTACAGTTTGATAACTTCCTAGGTCAACAAGGTGTTGAGTTACAACTTTCATGCTAAATCCCCTCCAGTTCCTAGAGGAAGATTTGTACTAGAACTATGCACTATCATATTTGATTAATGAAAAAACGTTATTCTCTTAGAATTCAATGTGTTTTCCATAATTATTATTATTTTCTTTATATATTTGATAGTCCAAGGAAATATTTTTTTTTTTCCTCTCACTTTGTGGCATGACTTAAGCATCTTCACATTTTAGGATATACTATGTTTATTTTATATTTTCTTTGAAAATACTTATTGCTTATTTATAAAGTGAAATGAGCGCTACCTAGCTAACTAAGCAAAGAGAAAAATGGTATATGCACTAGGTTCCTATGTGTTTATCATAGGATACCTATTATCATGAGACCGACATTTCTCTAATGCAATTACACTTTTGAGGTCAAGAATAAAAGAGAATTACATGTAGTGAGTGGAGGATGAGATAATGTTTATTGCACTATCATTCTTTAAATCAAAATTGAAGAACAAGCTTGATAAACAAGCTTGAAAAAAATCATTACATAGTTTCTGCTAATAATGCACAGGTTATGGAGAGATTCATGTAACTAAGAAAGAGGTATGCTTATAGGTGTTGGTATCACATGGAAAAAATAGATTTCTATATAATTCAAGATCATTTATTTCTTCATTACTTTTCTGCAACTCTAATTTGGGAGTCGGTATGTAGTTAGATCGAACAGTGAAAGACATTGCATGTGTTTCCCTTAATGAGCTTAATATGGATGATAAGTGACGGCAACCCCGCACCCTCGACGACACGGTCGCTCCACCAGGACCTTCTCACCCTTAGGCCGAAGAGTCCAAGCTCTTCCAACTCCTTCGGGAGTTCTTTACCCACAGAAATTCTACCGCGCAAGTCTCCCTTCGGAGATCGGGAGATCGGGTCTCGCGATATCGCGAGGTTCGTGGCACTACTCCCCGTCACTCAACCGCCGAAACCCCGAATGCCGATGGTGTGATCCTACTCTTAATGACTCAACCGCCGAAACCCTGAATGTCGATGGTCAATGGTCAATGCTCTGGGTATCAGGTTTTCCCTATCAGGATATCACCACTGATGATGCCAACCTCCTGGCTTCCCAAATCTCGAACGCCGAGGTGCCGAGTTCCCCGACGCGAAGCCACCTGGAATCCACTCGCTCCCGGGCCCCACGATGCCACATCACGTCAGGATTTCGTGAATCGCGGGTTCTCGACGCAAAGTTTCCTGCTGCTGGAAACCACGAATGCTGAAACTCCGATGCTCTGGATCCGTGCCACCTGTCCCTCCAGCAGTCGATGGCTCCGATCAAATCGGGGGATCGCACTTCGCGATTTCGACGTGCATGTGTTTCTTCAGACGTGTGCTCTTCCGATCTGACGGCTCCAATCAAATCGGGGGATCACACTTCGCGATTTCGACGTGCATGTGTTTCTTACACTCGCCAACCCCGACTCGCCGATATGCGATGTAAAATGATCCTTTCTGCACCTGAGGGTTAACCTCCTCGCTCCTTCTCCCAGATCCAACGATACACGGGACTTCGCGAATCTTCACGACGAATTCAAGTCGTCGATTCTCTTTCTCTATGAAGAAATCCTCGCTCTACCGCCTTCGTTCGTGCGACCTCCACTGGTGTCGATTCCACAGCGAACCAAAGGAACTATCCTTCCTGAGCTTTGTTCAACTCAGATTCCTCCAGAGCAATTCTCGAACACGCTTCCTGTGATCGGTCTTCAATCACTTCCAAAAGTGATGAAGTTTTCTGGGTCCTATGCGCTTCCGCTGCACAACAGTCTCGACCTTTCCCCTCTCAGGCTTGCTACTGAGACTCAAATTCGACCTGCACTTATCTGCATGGCTCGAATAACCCAACATAACCCTAGGCAACAAAGAATAAAAGTTCAACTGCTCAGCCTCCTCAGCGCACTCTTATGCGGAGGAATTCAACTGCACTCGATGCAGGAATCTCCTGGCCTAAGCAGAGAAACAATTGAAACTCATTCTCTCAGGTTACGAGCCTGATACACAATCACATATGCAACATATAAAAGATAAGCATAAAAGGAAGCAAGTAAGAAAAAGCATAACATCAACAACACAAAGGTATCAAACACATCCATGGGAATTGAATCAAAGCTCTTCCTATTAATTCAATATCTGTACATGGAGGTTCTTCACAAGCTCTCTGCTCTGTTCTCTACTTATTCTCTTGCTCCTGTATGAATGAGAATCCTCCTCCTCTATTGATACAAGCGAGGGTGTCTATACTCCGTTTTCCCTCTCAAAAGGTAAACTGTCTAATCTACAGTTAATTCTATCTACCAGCATTTAAAACGGTTAAATGCCTTCCTGTCTATAACATAATACAAGTGTGCCTGGCTTTGAATGCCTTTGGTTAAATGGCGACGCAACAATACCAAGGTAAAATTCAAAATCTGAAGTTTGCTGGCTTGTCCAACTGTCTCTCTTTCTCCACGCGCTGGCTCGCTTGGTAGGTGAGCGATGCTCCTGCATCAATAAGACTTTGATTGTGCACCATGATACTAATAGGTATAGATATACATGATGGGACAATAACCCTTACTAAATCTACATCTCTTGTTGTTCATTCTTAATTATGATAGTCTAATCGAGACTATCATCATCGTCATCATGGAATGACTTAATTATTTCACATTTTTGATCTCCTAAAATTTTGTGCACATAAGAGCACCTTTATATGAATAATGACCATGATATTAATATTTTTGTGCCTAGATGTTGTTGCTCATAAGCACATTTTTTACATCATGTACATATGTTTAACATTTTGGAAGTCTCTACTTGTTGTTTACTGATTTGACATGCTATGATTTGTTTTGTATATATGTATGTTCTTCTTGTTTGCATGATATTTACATGACATATAGATTCATATGTTCTAATAATGTATTTCTAATTTGGTCTTAGGTTGGGTAACCAAGTAGACATATCATGAATCATCTCTCTTAATTAAGTTATTTTTATTTAAATATCCTATAGAAGGGGAACAAGGAATTGAAAATATTTTACACCAAGCGAAGAACTACATGTCATTGGTGCGATATAAAAATCTCTAGTATCATTGGTATGGGGTATACAAATATCTAGTTGTCATTGGTGTGGTATACCAATCCTTTTGAGGAAACTCTATCAATTTTTGTCTCATAGAAAGCCTTTTAATGGAAGTTGGGGACCCCCTCTGTGGAAATTCTAAGCACATGACTTGAGGGGATTGGAATCATGTTGGCCAATGAACCTACCACCCCTTGACAAATCATAATTGTTTTAGAAGTGAATAGGTTAACCCTAGCAAACACAATAAAAATATTGACAAACACAACCCCTGATGCTTGCAACATTGTTTGGAAGACGGACATACCATGTTTCTCTTCCAAACATGTAAAATGAGTATATTACAGTTTATGAATATATTTTCCGATTATTATATATGGTTTTATACTTTATCAAAAAATTCACCTAGACTTCATAATGTTTTATATTTTAGTAAAATATTCACTAGGATTTTATAGGATTTAATAATTCAGTGAAAGATTTGTTGGGATTTAAAAAGATTTTATAATTCAATGAAAGATTCACCAAGACTTTACAAGATTATATAATTGACTAAAATATTCGCCAAAAAATTATATATACACATTATATTATTGAGCAAACAACATTCAATTTTTCCTATGTATCATCGGGATTCTCCCATTTATTATACATATAAATTTAGGGGGGGTTCTTAAAATAACCCCTGAATAACATAAACCAAGAAAGATAGTTTGATACCTGGGAGCTGTAGATCTTCTAAAATGAGTTACTCTTTTGAACCCTTCTTATTCTTGAGGCCTTCTTGTTTCTGACTATCATTGATTCTGAAATCTAAATATTCTGGGTGAAGGAGTGTCTCTGTGATCTTCCTTGTAAAACTTCTTGTCTCCTCTTACTGTCTTTGCATAGATTTTTGGTTGTGTTTCTTGATCTGTTATTTTGGAGATTGATCCCTTTTTTGTCTGGTTGTATATAAGTCCGGACTTGTCATGATTTGGCCTTTGACTGCTAATAATATCATCCAAAAGTTTTGAGTTTTTCTGCATGTTTTTCTTTTGAAGGTTTTTTCTCAATGTGATAATCTCTGCTTCCAAACCTCCAATGATCCTGTCTTTTTCTTCCAACCATTATTTGAGTGCTTCTTCAATTATTTTGTCTTCTTCAACTTGGATTTTTAATTTAGTTATCATCTTCTCTAGTTCTTTGGAGTTTGAATTTTGATTTTCCTCTTTTCTTTTTAGTTCTACATGTAGTGACTTGTTTTTATTCTTTTCTCTTTTTATAACTTCTATTGCACTCAACAGTTCTTCTGTGTAGTCAACTTCTCCATCTTCATATTCTTCTTCAGTTCCTTCTTCATCGGAATCTTCTATTGCCATGAATATAACCCTTTTTGTATCACTTTCACTAACTTCATCTTCGTTTGATGAGGTGTTGTCTTCTTTGGTGAAAAAACTTTTTTTGAGAAATTTCTTTTTGGTTCTTTTGCCTTTGTATATTTGTTTTCTATTTGAATCATCTTATTCATTCCTTTTATTTTTATTATGGGGGAATTTGTTAGAGAAATGACCAATACATCACAATTAAAACAAATCAATGGAAGATTACCTCTATATTTGTCATCAGATCCCTTTTTCAGTGTTCTAACGAAGTTAGCTACTTCTTCATCGTCTTATGAGATGTCATTGTTGTTGCTATCTAAATTTTCCTTTTGCTTGCCCTTTTTCTTTGACTTCTTGGATGCTTTGAATGATGCTTCTTTTGTAATTGGATTCTCCTATTCAATTCTCATTTCATAGGCTGTGAATATTCCATGTAGCTCATCCATGCTTATTGAATCCAGATATGTTATTTTTTCTAGTGCTGAGATCTTAGGATCAAATCTCATTGGTAGATCTCTTAGTACCTTTTGAACAATTATAGATTCATCAACTTCTTCTCCCAATCCTCTAGATTCATTCACTGTTTCATCGACTCGTAAAAAGTAGGATGCAATATTTTCATCTTCCTTCATCTTCAGTTGTTCAAATTGACCTATGTAAGTTTGAAGCTTTACTGCCTTGACTTTTGCGTCTCCTTCATAAACATTTTGAATTTTTTCCCAAATATCCTTTGTGGAGCTGCAATGTATAACTTTGACATATACTGAATCAACAAGACCATTCAGGATAACATTCTTGTCTTTTGAATTATTTAGGCTGAGTTTCCTTCCATTGTCATTTGTTGGAGGAACGCCAAGTTCTTTATATCCTTCTACTATTGATTGCCAAACCTCAAATTCATGTGCTTGTATATATGTTTTCATCCTTCTGCTCCAGAATGCATAGTTATGTCCATCAAACTATGGTATTCCATTTTTATACATAATGTTGCTCTCCATGATCTACCTTCTAGTGGTTAAAATGATTCCTAAAGGAATCTGCTCTAATACCAATTGTTGGATTACTGAGAGGGGGGTGAATCAATAATATAGATTTTCAATCCTTTTTAACCACAGTAAATAAGTGTTGTTTATCTTTATGATCATTTTACCATTATCATTCAACAAGTGAAAAATAAATGAACCGTGAGCAATGAGAAATAATACACATACATAGTACACCAGTGTTTTTACGTGGAAAGCCAATGCGGGAGAAAGCCACATAATATTTTTTCTTATATGTCTTTAATAATTACATTCATTGGAAGCACCAAATTCCTTTGTTTTCCAGCTGCAACTGGAAGGAGGCTCCAATCCCCTATATTTTCAGGATACAATTTGAGGGAAGCTCCAACTCCCCAATTCTCTAGCTACAACCAGAATGAGACTACAACACCCTATGTTTTCCAGCTACAACCGAAAGGTTGCTATAACCACCTATCCTTACCACGTCCAACTACCTTGAAATATAAGTGTCAAATAAATGATGAAACCACTGCCACACTGTCACTGTGAGATATACCATTTTAAACCTATACCAATATGTGTCAACAACCTATAACCAACCTGTATGAATAGATTGTAATCAACCTGTACCAGAAGTCATCCTGTACCAACAAATACCAACATGTATGTGACCTGTATATGTTGTGGCTCGCATATGTATGTGATATGTCTATACTGCAACCTGTGTGTGTACGTGAATTCTCTATACTGTACCCTACGTACACCTTCAGAAATCTAGGGTTTTCACTTTTTCTGAGACTCAGAAACTTTTCCACCTCTGTCACAACAATCCATAACCTATCATTGTGCCCAATTTGTATTTGTTCCCTATGCATACATCATCATACATATCTCCTAACCAAGTGCATATATGTCTCTCTAGTCATGTGCCATACATGTGTATACAATCATGATCAAGTGTAATAAACCTCATATGGACTAGACATCAAACCCTCACCAATATGTAGCCTCAAACTACACCAACAACTTCACCAACACATCACAACCCAAAACCCTCAGCCATGTACCAAGAAATACAAGATATGTCTCAACACTCAAACCAATCAAGATGTAACAATGATGAATACCAAACATACTAGTGTTGTATTTCTGTAGATCTAGCTCATACAATAAGTGTCATACAAACAACAACCTCTCTAGGGAAAATCCTCAAAATCTCATAACCATATCTCATGTAGACAACAATATCCAACTACACATAAGAATATGACATACCTTTTGAACCTGTAGATAGATCTATTGTACCTGATCACTACAGACCTTCCTGGGAACTTGCTTTCAAACTATGAGAACTTGACACTCTTAGCAACTCAAGATTTCATGGATTTTCCCAACTGTACGTGACCTCCTTCACTGTCATTTCGTGTATGTATGTGACCTATTCCACTACAACCTACATATACCTAAAAACTAGGGTTTTTTTTTCTAGTATTTCTGCAACTCCAAAACTTTCATCATCAACCCTTCTTGCTACCACTTACTTGTGTAACTTCAGATGTATCAATTAGTACCTGCAATAAAGCTTACAAAATAATAGATATTCAATGTGATGAATATGTGCTAATAGGAGACCCTTTCTCTCTTATTTATACTCTCCAAGTAGCTTCCTCAAGGGGTTACCTTGTAACTAACTTTACCCAACTTCCTTCTTTTAGGGCTAACCCACTTCTAACCATTTCTCCACTTACAACCACTTTATCCAAAAATAGTAAACTCACCACTTCTAGTTGCAACTAATTTATTTTTAATTATTTTATTTTTGCAACAACTTAATTCATGATTAACTCCTAGTTACAACCACTTTGACTAGTAAACTTCTTCTACGAGCTTCTAAAATAAATTGACTTATTTGACCTTCTAAGGACTTCTAGATAACTCATGAGGGTTCTCCAACTTCACAAGACCATAACTCTATAACCGTGAGGAGTTATGTGGCATTCCACATATCACTGGAAATGTCATGACATGTACTATCCATTTAGAATAGTCTTACCTGCAAATACATTGATATTCATACCTTTATACCTCAAACAAACTTGAGTCCCTTAACTATATTGTCGGGGCTACCAAAATTTGTTAACGAACTTGCTTCAAGAGTTGACATCAATGAAAACCAACCCAATTAATCAACATATAATACTAAAAATAATATTAATAGAAATATTAAAATAAGGAATAAAATGAAGAGAATAAAGACAAAAACAAATACAAGACAATGAAAAGTGAAAAAAGATAAATAAAAAATAAATATAACATAAAGGTATGAAGAATACCCTAAAATAAATATAAGAACCAAAAACAATATTAAGGAAATAATATAATAAAAAATATATATTAGGTTAACACTATCAATATTATCTTAATATTAATCTTGCACAATAGTAATATTAATATTCAAATATAGAATTAACACTATTAATATTAATCTTGATGACAATATTATTAGCAAGCCACATGTGGTAATGTCCCTGCCAGATATTTGCATGAGCTTGAATGAGCCTGATCAGCTGGCAAGTTTATGCCACAAGGTGAAAATGGCTTGGATTGATGGCACACTACCTTTGGACCTTAGCAAAGGTAAATGATCAGATGCGACAACCGTCTTTGGAAACTCTTGAGACTTCACACAGCTCTAATTCCTTCTAGAGGCCTCAACTTGACTCTCCAAGCCAGGTAACTAATTCATGCTTTATTTATTTCCATCTCTAAATCTAGTCATGAAATTCACTCCGACAAGGTTCTCTCGATTATAAGGTGCTTTCGATATCTATAATTTAAATGTGCTTCTACTAGTAAATT
This sequence comes from Picea abies, assembly GCA_900067695.1. Lineage (NCBI taxonomy): Eukaryota > Viridiplantae > Streptophyta > Pinopsida > Pinales > Pinaceae > Picea > Picea abies. The sequence goes on from CBVK0102607267.1 coordinate 11,729, forward strand.
AGGAATTTGTATGGCTCCTGGAATCATGAATTTCAATGTTTGTTCTAGTAAATAAGAAATTTTTGGTAGCTATTGCAACCATAAATTTCAGTATAGTGTTGATCTTCGTTGTAGCTATAAAGGTATGGCGTCCATGAAATTATGAGTAAGGCATGCAACAATTTTTTTCCATTTGTGCACATGGGCAACACAATTTTCTGGTACGAACAAAGGAAAAAGATAAGAATGGACTCATTGTAATGTTTGTAAAGGCTACAGGAGTCCACATTATATTTAAACGGACAGCTAGGTGCAGAGAGAGCACAATACATAATAGTAAATTCCAACCAGTTAAGTAGACTGGAAATTGAGTATGCCTGATCCAGCCTAGAAATGTATGAACTTAATGTACACACTTGATTATCCACCAGTATGATAGTTGATTGGATTGGAGATTATAAAACTTACCGGTCTTTGGGTTTGTTGCCATCAGTAAGGCAGTTGTCATATTTTAGGTAATCCACCCCCTGTCATGAAATAGAGAAGAATCAATGTGCATAGTAATAATTTCATTATGTTCAAAATTTACAGTGTGAAACACCATGGAACTGAACAGGAGGATTTCAATGTATGTACCCAATCAGCAAATGTATTTGCATCAATTTTCTCATATCCCAAGGAACTTGGTTGTCGTTCTAAATAGGTATAGAGCCCGGAAACAACACAACAGTTCAAAAAACAAGCTTTTCCTAGGTGATTATTGCCAATGTGAAAACTAGAGTAAAGTTCTTGTATTTCATACCCTGCATCTGAATATATCCCGAGTTTGAGACCTTTGTTGTGCACATAATCAGCAAGGGATTTGACACCAGATGGGAATGTTGCAGCATTTGCAACCAATTTTCCCTGTAGATTAATCATAAATAAAGACCAACAACACATAATAAGTTACCTAACAAAGATCAAGACATACATATATTCATAACTGAAACTAAAAACCCATTATGTCTATCAGATTGAGCTCATACATATTTATCTCGATAGAGCTCTACCCAACAATCATCTAGTTAACCCAAAATCCCGAGTTCGGATCACCAAGAATACCCACATTAGTGCTTCATATCACATATAAGCTATGGCATAGTTATGACTTTCAAGATGCATATATTTGTTTCAGAGCAGATAATACTTACCTATATTCACATACTCATATCCAAGTTTTTTGAAGCCAGTAGAGACCAAAGCATTAGTTGTAGCAAGAACAAAACAACCTACAAAACAAATCTTAGTTGAATTGAGAATGATTGATTGATTTCTATGGTAAATGCAACATTGAGAGGATAGCCCCAAACCAAAGACTAGATTCAGAACTCAATCGTTTCTCATAAATGTAATTAGCTGAAAATAACAACACATACCAATTTCCTTGATTACTGTCTCATCGATACCTCTTTCCTGCATGACATTAACCTTCTTCTGCAGAGAATAGATGAGATGGAAAGTGACGACGAAGGTTAGAATGAGGCCCTTGGTAACCAGTTTCTTGGAGAGATGCATGAAGAGAATGAGAAGGCGGTGACCCAGAGCCCTGAGACAATAAAGACTCCAGCTATCTGGGTTGGTCTGACGGGCCCAACAACCTGTTATGACAACCATGTTCCACCTGTTCTGACAACCCCTGCTCCTTGACAATGTGTGATGACATACTGCCGCCACCCCCCTGGTTGCAGTGCCCTATGTGGACGTAAGGCAATAAAACCATAGCTTAAACCTTGTATATATGCCTCGAGAATCGCGCAAGCACATATTGCAAATTGCCCAAAACTTTATGTCCCTTCTATGGCAGGGACATAATAATATTGTCAATTCAATATTAATACTAAAGGCCATATTAATATAATAATTAAGAAAATGAGAAATAAACATAAAAATATAGTTAAAAGACAAGCTTAAATAAAACCATAATATAAAGATAAGAACAAAATTAAAAATAATAATAATATTGGTATTAGAAATCATATTAATAATGATCATAGTAATAAGGTGGAAAGGACAAAACAAGGTTTAGTAGCAATATTAGTGTTAATATAATATTAGAAACAAAACTAACATTAATACTAATAATTATAAAATGATTAGAATTAATAGAAATATCAAAATGAAAGAAAACCAAGAAATGAGGAAGGAACAAAGGGAAAGGAAACAAAAGTAAAAGACATAAGGACACTCTGATTAGGAAGAAACATGCCACCATTGAAATCATAATCAAGGACCCTATGTTAGGTTGCTATTTTTACGAAGAATGGGTAGCTATTTCTTGCTAACATCCCAACCATTATGTACGTTAACATCTCAAGGCATAATTGATGCTTAGTATTATGGATATGCACGGTAAGGGTGGAGGTGCAGAAACAATTAAGTATACTATTTGCTTCATGTTCCTTGACCCTTAATTGGAAGGAACAACTAGTTTCTCTAATGTAGGATTTACCATAAGAACAAGGTATCTCATAGACCCCTTTTTAAAGACGATGGTTTATAGGGTATTTAGCAGACTTCATCATTCCCCTAATGATGTTAGGAGGTTTGAAAGAAATGGAACTGTTGTTATTCCTAAGGATTATATAAATCCTACTGGTCACACCTTGGATGAACGAAATGACCAATTTTGAGGTTCCATCACAATCCCTATTATGAGTCATGTTACTAGCTCTCTAAATGATAGTCCCAACTTGGGTTTCATTACAACCATTCTTTTTGAACACCTAAATGAGATGTTTATACTCATGATCAAGATGCTCATTGTCTGAGATACTAGGGGCCCTAGTGGCCAAGGTACTAAGGACACCAACTTTTTGGGCAAGGTGGTGATGGGAATTAGCATGGAGATATTGTTCAGTGTGGGTGGATTTCCTCAAAATTTTATGGGATAAATTCGCATAAGGATTTTTAGTAATCTTAATACTACCATTCTCTTCCATATCCATGTTGAATTGGATATGATTAGATTGGTTGTTTAAATGATGAAAAAACCTAGATAATTCATCACTACCATGGGACCAGATAATGTTGGCATCATTTGTAATACCCATAGGCCGAACCCCAACTGTAAATGTAAATACAAATGTGCTTAAGCTTGTGCGTTGTTTGATATCATTTTGCGTGCACCTTCCATGGTATAGTGTGCACATGTACTGCACACTAAAATGATGAAGAGTGCACATTCCAGGATATCGCGCACAACAAATTTAAGTGTGCACGATTTTCAGGCCAGAGATCTTTTATGTATATGTTGTGTTTTTAGGCTGGTGAGTCAGGATGCAGAAAGGACAATATATCTGTAATGTAAATGTAAATGTAATCACATAAAAATATTAATGAAAAACACATCATTGTGGCAAACCAACCATGTAAAAGAGTATGGGGGACTAAACTCCACTAGTTAGGGAAAGGGGGCTAAAGGTTAAGGATAAGCAGCTAAGATAGGGAGCTTAAGCCAAAAAGGAATATTATATTAATATTCCTTAAAGTATAAAGTATGGATAATTATTTTATCCTAAGTTTCAAAGATGTGGACAAGTGGGCCAAATTAGTTCTCAACATGACAAGTGTCAAGTTGGCAACATGCATACATATAGTTTGGACTTAGTTCATTTTCCCATCATTCCATCATCATGCACTCACTCATTCAATTATACTTTGTACCTTCTTGTCATTGTTTTTGTACCTGTACCCGTACCCATATGTAACACCCTGTTTCCCCCAATCTGTAAAAATAACTATATTGGCCAAGTATTGTGGCAATCTCAGAAATGTGAATGTGTG
>CBVK0102607281.1:0-10252 GCA_900067695.1 Picea abies
GAATTCAGAGTCAAGACTTTGGGTTTTGATAACCTTAAAGAAATGTACAGTAATGATCCATATTTTAAAGAGGCATATGAGGCATATGAGAATCCAATTCTTATGGAAAAAATCCAATGGACCGAATATATGATCCAAGATGGATTATTATTTTGGGGCAATCAACTATGTATTCCGAAAGGCTCCATGAGAGAGAATTTATTGAAGGAAAAACATAGTCAAGGATTGTCCGGATACTTCAATCATGATAAAATATTCTCAAAGTTGAATGGCTCATATTTCTGGCCATGGATGAGGACAGATGTGAAGAAATTTGTGGATCGGTGTAGAATTTGTCAGCACACGAAAGGGAAAAGGTAGAACATAGGATTATATCAACCATTACCCATACCTGAAAGGCCATGGGATGTAGTGAGGGATTATATCAACCATTACCCATACCTGAAAGGCCATGGGATGTAGTGAGCATGGATTTAATATTGGGACTGCCAAGGACACAAAGGGGATATGAATCAATCTTTGTGGTGGTTGACATATTTTCAAAAATGGAACATTTCATACCATGCCAAGAAACTAGTGACGCCACTCATATTGCGAACCTATTTTTCAAGGAAGTCATCAGACTTCATGTCTTGCCAAAGAGTGTCATTTCTGATCGAGATACCAAGTTCGTGTGACATTTCTGGAGGACCTTATGGAAGAATTTGAGGACAAGTTTGTCTTTTAGCTCAGCATATCATCCTCAGACGGATGGACAAATAGATTTGTCTTTTAGCTCAGCATATCATCCTCAGACGGATGGACAAATAGAGGTCATAAATAGGAGCTTGGAAGATTTGCTAAGGAGCTTAGTGACTGAAAACCACAGTCAATGGGATCACATTCTGCCACAGGCGAAATTCACTTACAATGATTTACTCAATAAAAGAACAGGGAAGATTCCATTCCATATTGTGTGTGGAATGCAGCCAAGGGGAGTTTCTGAATTGAGAGAGGCATAACAAGCCGAATTCAAGAGTGCTAGTGTAGAGGAATTTTACAAAAGGAATGAAGGAGCTTCACGGCTAGATCAAGGAGCGATTGCAGAATTCAAGTCAAGAATACAAGCATAGAGAAGATAAACATAGGTGAGAACTTCAATTTGAATTTGGTGATTTGATTCTTGCACATTTGAGGAAGGAGAGGTTCCCAAGGGGAACATATAACAAGTTGAAGATGAAAAATATTGGGCCATGCAAGGTCATAAGAAAATTTGGGGCAACCGCATATAAGATTGAATTACCTGATGGGGTCGGAATCTCACCGATATTCAATGTTGCGGATTTGTACCCTTACAGAGTAGAATAATTAGGAGCAGAGGAGGAACATAAATAAATTCAATGGAAAAAACAAATGCGTGTAGTTGTAGAGCCACAGATAGAAAACATAATTGACAAAAGGGTTAGCAAAAAGACTAGGAGAAAAGAGTATTTTGAATACTTGGTCAAATGGAATGGACATCCAGTTGAATATGCCAGTTGGGAGGATGAAGAAACAATTCATAGGCATGGACAGACCATGCAAGAGCTCATGAACAAGAGTTTATGAAAATTTTCAAGCAAGGGAGTATGATGCAGGAGCATTGTGCGTAGCTAGCCAAGCAACATAAAGGTGGAAGACAGCTAGAAAATCACCCACGCACATTTTGAAGTGTTTTAAAGATTAATGGATGGACATTAATGAAATAGATAAGGGAAGCATAGTTGCATTTATATCTAGATGTTGTGAATAGATCTTGAGCATTGCTCTCATCTGTCGAATGTAGAGGCATTTATGCGCAATGAATGCAAATAGGTAGATTTAATTAAATAGATTAGATAGTTTAGAAATGTCGGAGGTAAAATGGATATCTACACCCTCACCCTTGTATCTTTGAAAATGGGATGATCATTTAGATTTGATAAGTGGTAGATCTGTAGAAGAGAGCTGTAGAGAAGAACCCATGTACAGGAACACTTGAGTTAATATATGAAACTTTGACTCAATTTTCACAGTGCTATGATGCTTGTTGTTTACATTAGTTAAATGGTATGTTTATAGTTATTTTTTTTCTCTGTTATGCATTTATTTCAATGTTGTATTATGTGTATGATTTCATGTTGAATGTATGAAGTCCTTGAGAGAGGAAGAATGAGTTTCAATTGTTTCTCTCCCTGAGAATTCTTGCAAGGACTGCAGTGAACATCCACAAGGTGTGCATTGATAAGGGTCTGAGTTTTATCTCAGAAAGCTCAGGAGAGATATCGTTGTTCTCATACCAGCTGAAGTGCAGGTGAAGTATAGATCCATGCAAGGTGTGCGCAGGCCAATTGAAGCATTGGATATTACAAATCCAGAAAGAAGATTGAGAGACTATTGTTTCAAAGAGTGCACATGGTCGAAGATTCAAATAACATGAGGATATTTGAAAGTTTACCACAAGAAGTGCGTTCAGGGATCCTTTTGGAAGTTTGAGTTATAAGAGGAAGATCAGGAAGGATAACACCTTTGAAGTGTTCAAAGGGAGACAGAGATTGAAATCATCTCATAGAAGTCAAGTTCAGGAGGGAGAACACCAAGTCATTTGGGAAAAAGTCATTGAGAAGTGAATCATACAATTAGAATTCTCCATGGAGAACTCATGAAATTGTGAGGACCATGGGATCCAGAGGAGTTTCAAGGTGGTTAGGAGTCGAATGAACCACCACCCTGATATCGAGAATCAACGTGAACCATTGATCGTGATCAGTTTGATCCATTAGACCATTATATGAATTTCGAGATTCGTAAGTTTGGAGTGCAGGTTAAAATCCTTGGTCACTCTAATTCCTGAATCGTGAAAGAGATTATAAGGTGTGGAATTGAATGGTAGAGACACTTCGTGGAAAAGTACAGAAATTTCATGAACCGTTGGATCTCGCAGATCTGTGAGGAAGTCAAGGCTGAGCATCTTTTAGTGTTCAAAAGCTTAGGAGGAGTAGCAAACATTGGATGGGAATCAACGGGAGCCATTGATCTCACACACAAATTTCACTATTTCAGGATTTCGGGGATTGGCGCGACAAGTGATTTTCGAGTCTAGAGTTTCAAACTCCCGGTTCGTGAAATCTCGAAAATATCAGGACCATTGGATCAAGGGAGGATCACAGTCGTCAATCCCAGCAAAGGCAAAATTTCAAAGTTCTAGGAATCATAAGGGCAGAGGAACGACTTTTGGATGTTCACTCAAAGTATCGAAAGATGAAAATAGTGGGTAACAAGTGGTGTGTGCTTGTCGCATTAGAGGAGTCAGCCTTCATTGACATTTCGCATTTCGGCGATTGTAAGAGTTGTGACATTGTGTCGAGAACCTCCAACTCGTGAAGCCCAAAACATTTCATGGGTTAAACGAAGGGTTTAATTAACTCTTTGCATGGTTTGGAAAAGATCCTATGCTAATCTTGACCTGAGGGGAGGGGGTCTGCGCCACCAAGCATAATGTTCTTGAAATTGACCTCTTGTTCATAATTTTCATCGTGCCTCATCGAGAAAAACCCTAGTCTCAAAGATTTCCAACAAACACTTTTTTGGGAAAAAAAATGATGGTGTCGGTTCCCGTCTAGTTCAAAATAGGTGCCTCAGATCCAATGCAGCCAACGTTTCATCCATCCAAGCCTCAGTTTCAGTTTTATCGTGAGTTGCAACTTGGCTCCTCAAGCCATTCACGTACATGTTGGCAATTTTTTCTGGGGGCATACAATTCAAACCGAGAACCATAATAACATGTTATAATCTCATTAATTTCTATTTGGCTAAGGCCCACACGATGACCATACCCACAATTTCCCAACATAGATTTCTTTAAAACTGATCTCTTGTTTAGAATTTGCACTATGCCTCATTGAGTAAAACCGTGGTCCCGAAGATCCTCCAAAAAACACTTTTATGGGAAATATAATGACACTCGAGGGGGCCCACTAGTTGAATACCAGTTCTCCAAATCTAATTCAACTAATGGTTCATCCATTTGAGCCTTGATTTGAGTTTTATTACAAGTTGCAACTCGCCTCCACAAGCCATTCAAGGACATATTGGAAATTTTGTCTGGGGGCATAAAATCCAAAATGAGCAACATAACAGAGTTCCATAATCTCCAACACAACTATTTGTACAAGGCCCATGTGACCACTCTACCCACAATATCGTAGTTGATCCAAGTGGATATTGGTGGCCACCCACCTATTCCAAATGGCTCCTCTTGTTCATTTTTAGTTCAACACGTTCTTCTAAACTTATTTGTAATTGTGGGTTCTACACTTTTGGGGCTGCCTAAATCCATACACATCTTCAAGGTGGATATTGGTGGCCTCTCACCTAATCCAAGTGGCTTATTTTGTATGTTTTCATGTTAGCACATCTTGTTGTACTTCCATGGCCATTTAGGAGCCTTAAACTGTTTTTTTTGTCTCACCACAGTCAAACTATGGATGGAGTCATATTTTGATGGTGTAATGTGTATTTATCTGAAATGTTTTTTCCAACGAGCTATCACACGCCTAAAACAGAGGTCATACACAAAATTTATGACCTCAGAAATTTGAGGTACCAACTTACCCATAGGTGCCCACATGACTTTTGGCATTTCACCTCCTAGGTTTAGGATTTTGGATGTCTATGGTTTTCGAATTCATGAGTGATATCAAAAAGGCTTCCAGAGCCTCATTGTAATCATTTATGCTCAGAAGGATGCACATAGTAGCCACATCTCTTCTCAGAGATAGCTACCACCATTCGAGCAAGTGTTTCAGTTTTGAAATTTTACAATTTCAACCTATTTCATTTATTCAATAGAAGATATTGTTCACTGGATTTTTTTTTTCTTCATATCTCTTTGTTTATTGTATTCATTCTATTAATCAATTTTTTATGCTCCTAAATTTATTTTTCTTCGTGCATGTCTTCGACAAGATCTGGGTACAACAAGTTGGGACTTGAACCAATCGAACCATTGAAATATCAGCCACATTGAGCCCGAAAACAACCCATGGGGGACGAAAAGAAAGATGATGGAGCAGAAGATCCTATTAAAATGTTGCTTGAGAAAGCCCACATGGGACAAAGGAAAAAAATGATAGACAACTTTGCATAGATCCTTCGATGACTACCCATAGATGAAGCATATTCATCAAGCGACCATGCAACCCCCTTCATGGTACAGGTAAATTTTTATATTACATTAGTTGAATGATTGACATATGGGGATGTTGTAGATAAATGATTGAATCTTCTTGAAGGATATTTTTCAGTCCACAATTTTTCTGATAGGGAAAATATTACTTTTTCACTCCTCAAGGTCATCCCCCATGTTAAGGACTAGTGAGATACCTACTCTAAGCAAAGGGTCGTAGAGGAATCTACAATATTTTTGGTTTCCCCTACATGGGATGCCTTCCAGGACACCATTAGAGAATAGTACTACCCTGTTGGAAGCTACGAGGACCAGTACACCAAATGGACCATCCTACGTCAAGAAAGGGACCGGACAATACCAGATTTAACCAATATTTTCCATACCCTGCACACCAAATTGGTTATCAAATACTCTGAGCGACATATGGTGCTCAAATACCATGATTTTTTTCACAGATACATTAAAAAAGAAATGTATTTTATGGACATCGCCTCATTGGGCACGACTTATAGATATGTTGTCAAGATCAAGCATAAATTTAAGTAGAAGAGGTGAGAGTTTGGATATGCAAACTCCTCATAGCATATGTATGGAAAAGGTGTCCCTAACCCACCCACCAAGTCATCCAGGTGGATATCTATGGCCATCCACCTTTTCCAACTGACTCAAAACAGTTTTTTGGCAATTATCACAACTTACTATTTTTAGCTCTTTTAACTTCTGGGGCCATTTTTAGGGCCTAAATGAAGGTTTTTTAGGATATAGCTTTTCAATTATAGCCAAAGGCTCTGATTGATCCCCCAAAATGAATCTCCTCGACAATACCTTTCCAACGAGCTACCGTGCGCCCCAAATGGAGATTGTATGCCAAAGTTAGGGTTTTGGATTTTATTTATGACAAAAAGGCCTTTGGAGCCTCATTGTAAAATCATCTTCTTGCGAATGCCAGTAGTCGTCACATATATTCTCAAAGATAAGATTGCACCATCCTAGCGAGTCTTTCACTCTGTATTTTTATAGTCTTTGTACATTTTCCTTTATTGATAGAAAATTGTGTATTATTGTATCTTTGTGTTTATGGTTTCATATTCGATACATTTCTATTGTATTGTTTAATATCTGAGATATCTCTATGCATTTATTTATTATATATCCACTCTCACTTCATGTCAAAACTAATCTGGATCAGTGGTATCATAGCAGGTTGTTGTTGATCATTTTTCATTGCATGTCCCCGACAAGGTCTGAGTATATAAAGTTGGGTCTTGAGCTTGCTCTCTTGAGGATATTCTCTCTAGCACACCCAAGAAACCCTCAATGGTGGAAGAAAATGAAAATGACAGAGAAAATGATTCTATCAATCTATTGCTTGAGAAATTTCTCACGTGACAGAGGGACGAAATGATGGAGAATTTTTCCCACATCCTTCAACACTTTCCAATAAAAATTGATGCAGAACCCCTATCCCAAGGGGTCCAGCTGACCTCCCGGACAAAATTCTCCTATTCTCCTTGAGCCGAAGAGGCCCTTAGGTCCCTGCTAGAACCCTTGCAACAAATAAACCACAAGCCTTCAATAGAACCCTGCCTGCATGAAGAGGTGCTAGGCATAGGTCCTCTCCCAATACAACCACGTGATATGACCGTGGGCCCAACTCTATTAGCACTTCGCAGTTCACAGTTTCTGGGATGCTGAGGTGAAGCAACACAAAACCTCCACCTTTGAAACCCCAAAACCCTATTAGGGCCTAGAAAAGGCTAGCCCCCCTTTTCAACGAAGTTGAAGTGACCCTCCTTTGAGGACTGGGTCCCAACCTTTAAATTTCTCCTGTTATTTCACAATTCATGAAATCTACAAATGATGCTTCCTCTTTCCTTTCAAAACCCCAACTCCCAAAACTCAACGAGCAGCCCTGATCCCACTAGATCAATGGCTCATATATCCTGTGAGTATTACACACTGGATGAACCTTCACCTAACCTACTCGCGGCTTATTATGATCGGATGACTCTCATAGTTTCAGCACTCTCCCTTGGAAGTGCTCCATCATTCACTCGAGCTTCGATGAACCTTTTGAAAAATCTCCCAGACATCTACCCATCTAAACCTAGAGTTTGCGTGACTCTAATCTCTGCCTCCCTTAGAGATATTCAAACTTTTTAATCGTCCTAAGCTTATATTTCTTTGTTGGATTCTGGATTCAAAGAATCCTTGTGCACACACTTATCACGACTCTGTGATAACCTCCAGTTATCCACGATGTTAACTCTGTGCACTGCTCGCAACAGATATTCTCCAACCACTCTGTGGGATTGAATAATTTCAATTCCTACCTCATCCTGTGCACTCCTTGCATGACTCTATGCCTCAATGACACCTCTATTGATATAAGGCAACGTTACCCCCCTGATCTTTTTGAGATAACACTCAGAACTCTATCACACACTCTATGCGGACCCTTCAGTGCACTCTTCTATGTTGATTTGTTCTATGCTTATATTCCTGGCTAGAGTTCTGCAACCTCTCTCTGATTTTTCTGTGGAGCTCCTGTATTCCTGCTGAAAAATATTCAGTGCTAGCACTCCGAAATTCATTCCTCTCTAAGTCTTTCAACTCAGAGACTCCTCTTGGCTACATTCCATATACTATCTGAAATGGGTTCTATCCTGTACTCCTATTGGGTGAATCGTTATATGCAAATTTTCCCTGTGGTAGAATCTAATCCCACTGGATGTGGTGTTCAACTACCAAACTCCTTAATAAGTCCCCCAAAATCCTATTCACTACCTCAATCTTTCCATCCATCTGAGGATGATATGCTGAATAAAATATAAATTTGTCCCCAATTTCTTCCATAGGGTCCTCCAGTAGTGACCAACAAATTTGGTATCTCGATATGAAACAATACTCTTGGGTAAGCCGTGAAGTCTAACAACTTCTTTGAAAAACAGATTTGCAATGTGAGTTGGATCACTAGTTTTCTGACATGGTATGAAATGTGCCATTTTTAAAAATATTTCGACTACCAAAAATATGGAGTCACAAATCTTCTGTGTCATCGACAGTCGCAACACAAAATCCATGCTTACTATATCCCATGACCTCTCTGGTACTGGAAACGATTGATACAACCCTGTATTTTGTATTTTCCCCTTTGCATGCTGACAAATTATACATCTATTCATGAATTTCTTGACATCCATCCTCATCCATGGCCAATAGTATGAGCCATTCAATTGTGAAAAAGTCTTATCATGGCCAAAATTTCAAGACATTCTCTCTCATAGAGCATTTTAGTATACACAACTAGTTTCCTCTGACCAACAATCCATCATGAATCAAGTATTCATTCCATTGGCTTCTGTCTCTGAGAAATGGATTCTCACATTCTTCATAGGCTTCTTTAAAATATACATCATCTCTGTACATCTCCTTGAGATTGTCAAAACCTAAAGTTTTCACTCTGAACTCTTGCAAAATCAAACATTTCCTGCTCAATGCGTCAACACCCTTATTAGCAGTTCTAGAAATATGCTTTATAACAAAAGTAAAAATTTTCATATATTCAACCCATTTTGCATGCTTTTGGTTCAATTTCTCCTGTCGAATTACAAATTTTAAAGCATGGTTATCGCTAAACAAGACAAACTCCTTTGGAACCAAGTAATGCCTCCACTTCTTTAGCGTCTGTATGACTGCATAGAAATCTTTATCATACGTGGAATATTTCATCTTGGTCTCATTCAAATTCTCATTGAATTATGTAATCCGCTTGTTGTCTTGACTTAAGACCGCTCCAATTGCAAATCCACTTGTGTCACATCTGACTTGAAATGTTTTGCTGAAATTTGGCAAAACCAGAACTGGTTGTCCAATTATTCTCTCCTTCAACAACTTGAAAATTTTCTCCACTTCTTATGTCCATTGAAATTATTTGTGTATTTACTTGACTATTTCCATCATCAGTGCACATATCTCACTGAAATTCCTGATGAAATTCCTATAAAAACTAACCAATCCATGGAAGCTTCTGACTTCAAATATACTCCTTGGCGATGGCCAATATTTGATTGCTCTTACCTTTTCCGGATCCATATTTAACTCATTCGCAAAGATCACCAAACCTAAGTAAATAAGCTATGTCTTCATGAAAGACAACTTTTTCAAATTTATCAACAATTTCGCTTGTTGTAACCTCCTCATTACTGTAGCTAAATGTTTCATATGTTCTCCTTCGGTCTTACTAAAGATCAATATATCATCAAGATACATGATTACAAACTTCCCAATAAAATCTTTCAAGACTTCATTCATCAATATCATAAAAGTATTGGGCACATTCATCAAACCAAATGACATGACAAGCCATTCATACAGTCCTTCATTTTTTTTGAATGTTGTCTTCTATTCATCACCTCCCCTCATTCTAATCTAGTGATATCTTCTTTTAAAGTCAATTTTTGAAAAAACATTTGCTCCACTCAGGCAATCCATTAAGTCATCCATCTTGGGTAAAGGAAATTTATACCTAATGGTAATCTTATTTCTAGCTCTCGAGTCTATACACATTCTCCAGTCACCATCCTTTTTCGGACTTAACACCATTGGTACAACGCACCGGCTCAAGATTTCTCTAACCAATCCTTTATCCATCAAATACTAGGATTGCTTCTTGACCTCTTCATTCTCCTATAGAATCAATCTGTATGCTTCTTTGTTTGGTAAACTCTCTCCCAGTACAAGGTATATGTGATGACTTATGCTCCTGATGGGTGGAAACAAACAAGGTAAATTGTCCACCACTATATCAACGAAATTCTCCAACAGTTCTTGAATTTCCTCTGGTAGATCAGATATCTTGGTACTGGTTAAGATGACTCTAGGTTTTCTCACCACAACAAAATGCATTTCTTCTTATTTCTTGACCTCCTCAAGAAGTTCCTTCCCACTCATGAGAAGTATAGTATTTCTTGTTTATTCTTTAACCTCCTTTTCTTTAATTGGAAACAACATGTGTGTTCTACCATTCTTCTCTAAGGTGTATGTGTTCTTTCTCCCATCATG
>CBVK0102607293.1:0-21537 GCA_900067695.1 Picea abies
AGACACTTGTTTTTCAGAGGTGTTGATCTATCTTTGATAGTCTATGTAGAATTGTTTGTTTGTGAATTAGTTTTCATGACTAACAAAGGCTATTGTGTAGAGTAGAGTGGGCAACAATCTATGGCAAGATGATCCATCTTTTAGAGTTCAGTTTTTCAATTTTCTGTCAGAGGTCCTTTTGTATGTTCCATCAGGGATGTCCTTTTGTATGTTCCATCAGGGATGTCTAAGTTTGACTTTGGTCCAAAACTTCTTCACAAAATTTTGTAAAGAGAGTGACTCTTTGGTGAATTGGAATGGAATAAAGGATTTCTTTATGTCTCATATGTCTTGATTGTCATCTTGATGTCTTTGCTTCTGTCTCTACATTTATTTCAGCAACTCTTGTATTCAAAAAATCATATAAATAATGAATTTTCCAGCAAACTTTTATTTACAAAAGACTAGCCTAAGCACTTGTAATCAATACTTGAGAGTTAGGATATTAATTTTGATGGCTATAAACATAGGGTGACATTCCCGTGTATTTTTCTCTAGCTAAGTAGAATCTGAAAATGCTTGAGTAAGATCATTTCATGTATTTTCCTCAACATTTATTTGGTGACCATACTGGGGAGATCTTCAATATCTCTTTGGTTAATTTTTATAGTCGATTATCATCTAATGCATCTATGTTTCTGATATCGATTCTTTGACTGTTTTATTTCTTAATGACTGTATCTGTTGCAAGGCAGCTCAATATTGAGCCCGGTCTTCAAGATCAGACCAACATTTCTTTGAACTTGTTTAACACCATTTTAGACACTACCAATACTCGTGTTGAGCTTAATCATTAATGGGCAGCAATTGAGCGAGATATTAGTGCCCAAGAACATTGGGAAGCTAGACGTAGACAGCCTAGAAATCAACAGTAACCTTCTTGTTCCTTTAGTTTTGGCCTTTCTTTCATGTCCTTAGACTCTTGTGTCTCTAGAAGAAGAATAGGCTTTAAGGGGAACTTTGTATGATTCTTCAAGTTCGTCTTTTTATCCTTCACCTATCATCCACAAGATGGCATCTAGTGGTGGCTCTGGAAGCGCTTCCTCTTCTTAGTCTTCATCTTCGTTAGTGATTGGTAGCTTATATAGCGACCATATCTCTGTCTAATCTACCACAAATCCCACCAAAATCATAAAAAAAAATGGGATTTTCCAGTTTGAAGAAGACACCACAACCACACTGTGGCATGTGTCCTCTCCTCTTAACCTAGCACCTGCTACTCGTCCACTTCCTAAATTCAAAGAACATCTTCCTAGGTTTTCAGGAAATAACATTGTCACTACAAATGAACACCTGGTGGCATTTTCTAATTCTTGTTACAACATATGAGCCAATGCCAATGATACTTCCATGCACTTATTCGTCAATTCCTTGGAAGGAAAGGTTGCGGTTGAATTCTTTGACCTTCCTCCTAAGATTATGTCTACTTGGTAGGAGTTAATCTATTGGTTCAGATCCACTTATGGGCAATCTAAAAGCCCAGCCGAGAAGTTACAGGAATACAATAACATCGCCTNAAAAGCCCAGCCGAGAAGTTACAGGANTACAATAACATCGCCTATAAGGATGGTGAGACCATCAAGTCCTTCAACTTGTGTTTCACTAAGTTATGCAATCAGATCCCTGAACTCATTCGACCTTAGAACCAAGCCACTTTCATGCATTACTAAAATGCATTACCTTCCCCCTATCGCCATAGGCTTGAGGAAAAAGCCATTGATAATCTTGGTTCCCCTATACATACTTGTTTAGAGTATGAAGAACAACTTGAAATAACATGTCTTCCTCAGGTAGAATCGGTTAAACAGACAGACATGTCCACCCTCTTACAACTAGTACAATATATGAACAATCGTATGATAGCGTATGAGAGAAAAGGGATTGTCTCACCTCTCACCCCTGGGGCTTCATCCTCTTCTACACCTCCCTTTAGAAACCCAATTGAAAACAATTTTCAGCCTAAAGTTATATTTCCTCGAAGTTGGTGTAACTTTTGCGAGGAAACCACATGTGAAGTAAGGAAGAGTGCCAGAGATAAGATATTTGTTAAAAGATCAGAAACTACTATCGTTTTCCTAGATTTTGCAGAGCCAGAAGATGTCATGATCATCAATACTAGGAACAAAGCCTATGCTCCCAAGGGCAAATTTGATCCTCCTCGCAATTCTTCTAGCCCGAGCTCACCCTCACTCGCTGCTACTGTTCAGGTTCCTAAGGTTCTTGATAGTCAAGGAATAAATTCCCCTCTCCCCTCTTCCAAGTACAATATCTTGAATCAATTGGCCAACATGAAAGCACATGTAAACCTTCTAGACATGGTTGTCGTCCCTGAGCAACAGAGGCATCAGAAACAATTCATGGAAGGAAAAGCTTATGTTGTAGCCAACCTCTCTGAAGAGGTGAACGAAGAGGACTCATCTGTAAATAAGGTAGGTGTGCATAACTTTAGGTACCCTGTAAAAAATTCCCCTTTTTATATTTATGTAAAGATCATGGATAAGATTTCCCATTGTTGCCTCATTGATGGTGGTTCGGGCCCAAGTGTGATGTCGAAGATTATTATGGAAGAGCTAGGCTTATCTTGTACAAACAAAAACGCCAGGAGCATGCTCTCCTATAATAATATACAACAAACAACCATAGGTGAGATTAAAGATGTGACCTTAGTTTTGTTCGCACACCCTGAAATAAGGACAACTGTTACCATTCAGGTAATTGATATGCTAGTAAGAAATTACTCAATCATCTTGGGAAGAGTCGAGTGGGAAACAATTTGTGGCAAGCTAATCCAGCTTTTAGAGTTTAGTTTTTTTATTTTCTGTCAGAGGTCCTTTTGTATGTTCCATCGAGGATGTCTAAGTTCGACTTTGGTCCAAAAATTCTTCACAAAATTTTGTAAAGAGAGTGACCTTTGGTGAATTGGAATGAAATAAAGGATTTCTTTATGTCTCATCTGTCTTGATTATCATCTTGGTGTCTTTGCTTCTGTCTCTACATTTATTTCAACAACTGTTATATTCAGAAAATCATATAAATAATGAATTTTCCAGCAAGCTTTTATTTACAAAAGACTATCCTAAGCACTTGTAATCAATACTTGTGAGTTAGGATATTAATTTTGATGGCTATAAACATAGGGCGACATTCCCGTCTATTTTTCTTTAGCTAAGCAAAATCTGAAAAATGCTTGAATAAGATCATTTCATATATTTTCCTCAACAGTAGGTACTGGCCTGCAAGTTGTTGTGAAAATGTCGCAATGATGAAGTACCATCTACAGTCATTGCAGCTGCAGAGAAGTGTGTGGAAGAGGTTCAAATGAACTGGGCCACCTTCCTGGTGAACCAATTCTTACAGGATTGCAGTGAGGCCTGGGAAAAAGGCACAAAATTCCATTACGCATGGTTGTTAATCTTGATTGCGCTGGTCAGGTGGAAATAACCTGTGTATTACTAGTGCATGCGCACATCAGGTAGCAACAAATTAGTTGTGAGGTATGCCAATTTATGTCACACAACAATCAAGGGTAGATAAAATGACAGTAATGGCACATTTTTTGTATACTTGGAAAATATCACCTATTTAGTTGCGCGCACACCGCACATATCAACAGAAACGGTAGTGACATACAAGGATATCGCATGGTTTAGAGTCGGCATACACCATATGTATGTGTAGGCCAAGAAGGATCCAATGCGCTAATGGTTGACAACAAAGGATGTGATCTTGATAGTCAATGACTGGGAAGAAGGCTGGAAGAGTCCAACATAAAAGATAGGACAATCAGGCGAGGAAGAAGAACAAGATAAAAGTGACGAGGAACAAGATGACGAGCAAGGAAAGGATCAGACGAATGGCACAGGTGATATGCATGGGCCATCAACAATCCCCGAGATAGGAATAAAAAGGAAGGATAAGGGGAAAGAACAAGTAGGAGGGGCGCACAAGAAACCTAAGGTGCACAAAGACCCTGATCTATACATTAACTAGTTATGATATGGACAAAATAGGCTACCAGGTAAGGTATTCCACAGAAGAAATATGGGAGGAAACAACAAGGAAGCAAGAAGAGCAACAAAAGAAAGTGCAAGATCGACTGGTAGTACTCAAGTAGATGTTGGAAACAACGAGCATCACAAAGGATCGTAGGGTTGAGGAAGGACAATCCACAATTCTAGGAAAGGAAGTTGAAAGTGCATAGTCGGTCGTGACCCAATGAGCAGTTTGGCATATGATACTACAGCTAGAAACAGATGCACTGGAAATTCCAATGGTCAAATTTCAGCAACAGGTAAATAAACTAGGACATCTAAACTTGGTTGTATCAAGGTTTCCCATGCAAAGACTACAATATATACATGTTGACCTATTACAATAAATTCATAACAGAGGAGAACAAGCACATTAGGAGCTCATGAGAGTAATGGATGAACATGTTCATTTGTAGCAACAATATGACGTTGTGCTACAATAGAAGAAAGAGGTTGAAGGTTGGGTCGAGGAGGTACTGAAGGATAAAACCGAAGCTGAGGAAAGGGTTAGAAAATCCATTAAGGAGAAGGACGAAGTTGAAGCCATAGCGCATAAAACCCAAGCAACAGTCCAGAAACTATACAAGGTAATTCCAGAAGTTTCCATAGTAGCCGAAGCTACCATGGAGGAACAAGTTTTAAAGATCGGGGAAGTCATTAAGCACTTCAGAAAGCAGATTCAAAACTTACAATTGTGGAGCATGCCAAGAATGCCACCGGAAGTGCACGAAGGCAGAGAAAGAATGGTGACAACAATAGTTTCCAACATGAAGAGGATAGAAGGCAAATGCACAAAAATCTGTGAGGAGAGCACACATGTGTGGACATAATTAATATAAGACCCTGAGATGAAGGCCATAGAGGCCAAGTTAAGAGAAGCACAAGAACATGCACACCAAGCAACAAAAAGGGTTGCTACACTTAAACCAGTGGAGCGTATGAAAACCATTTTATCTCAGAGGTAGGCATATGTAGAAGTTGAGAAGATGAGGGATCAACAAAATATCCTTCAACAACGATTGGGACCATTGCAGGAAGAAACAATGTGAATAATAGGGGAGCTGGAAACTGTGCAGGGAAAGGTCAAACATGCAACGTATGAAGTAGAGGAAAAACTCACAGGTTTGACTGTGCAGGGGGGCAAGGAGATAACACAAACAGAGGAAGAGATACTCAAAGAAGTGGAGGTAGCAAAGGCACCCTCCCAAAAAAAATTGCGGCATGGAAGAGCAGGAAACAAGCCCGAGTGGCTCGGGATGAGCCACAGGTGAGTGTTGGGGGGTTGTTCGACAGGCAGTTTTGGAATATATTTTTGAGAAAAATCCTAAGTATAGAAGACATGCGCAGAGGAGAAGAAGAAGGACAAGGAAGTGCACAACTGAGATGCATCGAGAAGGATAGCGCGTAGTAAGAAGAATAAAGCAGAATAAAAGCAAAGAGAAGAATAAAGCAGAATAAAAGTAGGAGAAGAAAGTGGATGAAAAGGAAATATGAAAGCGCAACTTTCTAAAGATGGAAGGATGCGCAAAAGCAACATGCAGATGGAAAAGCAGAAGAAAGCAGTCGAAAAACTAGTTAACTAAATTCCCCATGCAATGTAATGGGTTTTTTGGGGATGAACCAAGTAGGGTTTTAAGCCCTATATTTGATGTATAAATATGTAACAAGTTGGGATATTAGGGTTTCCGGTCTATGAAATGTTTTGAGGGTTATGTCAGGCTATGATCTGTTGAGGTTTGTTCAGTTCCTGTTATTGTCTGGTTTTAGTATGTAACAAAGAGGAATTTGTGTATGAATGTAAGGGATGATGCAGAGAGAGAGAGAGGCTTGCACTGCAGAGCGACTAGGCTAGGAGAAGAAGAAGGTGTCCATAATACATCTATGTAAGCGCAGTGCGCAAGCCTGAAGCATTGAACGAAAGCACAATAAAGAAGCCAGTCGTTGTGGACGTAGCCCAAAGTTGGGTGAACCACGTTAAATGTTGTGTCATTTGTTTATGATGTGATTGTTTATGAATTCTGCATGGCTGCATGATAGATTAGATTTATTTTATGTTTAATCATGTTGCACTATTCATAACTGGTAAAGCAACGAGTTTATGAATTAACCTGAATTATATGGATAATATGAATCTGAATCACTAAGCAGTTGATATTGAATAAGAACATAGTTACACACACATAAATAATAAGAAAGAATGAATCGAATGATTGCTTCCCATTCCCTTGCTACTGCAGAAGCCTAGTTCTCGCAGTCCCTATAGATACCTAGGGTGAGACTTCATTTGCACAAGCAGGTGATGCCGAAAGGGTTGATGTCTAGTGGGTTTTGTTGGTCATAGATAAATCAAACCTAGGGTCTTATAAACCACGCGCAGTTCCAACACCCAGATTGTGGTGACCAATTGTAGGCGAGGCATTAAAAATATTTGAACAAGATGGCCTACAAAGGACATGTGAAGTTTCTTCCTTTAATTATAATTTTCATTAATTGATAAAGATAGAGTTTGTAAATGGCAAGGACAATCTTCCACCACCTCCTATAAGTAAGACACAAACAAATTGGTTAAATTTGTATAAGGGATGTTTCATGCCATGAGAAAGTCCTAAGGGAATGGATATTGTATCTAGATTCTATGAATTGCCCTATTGGAAGGGGTAAATATAAAACATTTGTAAGACCCAATGCACATTTTAAAAAACATATCTCCCTCTTTTGAAGACATGTTTCCTCTAAAGAAATGGCTAATAATATTACAACTAGGAATTCCTTGAAGGAGTAAGATACAAAGAAGTATGCATGGCCAAAGCATATTCAAAGAAGGAAAGATCAACATACTTTAGAAGCAACAAGATGGTTTTTGAATAAAAATGAGGTACATATTGTCAAAAAAATTATGTCTACCATAAGGACTCCAATAGGATACGATTCTTCATTAACAAAAAGACTTTATTGTTTATGGACCTGTAACTAGTCTAAAGCCCCATGACATTGAAGATATGTTATTCTACATCATGATTATAAAAAACTTCATTAAACATATAGGCACACAAACACACATAAATGTACAAATGACTAAATTATTGCTACAAATTCCAACATTTTTAATTGATGATCATTTTTTTTTTATGCAGCATGTTTATCCTATAGCTTTATGAGGTTGCTACAATTGAAACTTCCATAAAGACCTACGAATAGCCATGACAAGCTTATCCGATTTTGTATTGTAAAAACCACTTACTCTATTACTAGTTAATCTATCCTTGCATTACAAAATATTAATATCAATGATAATATTGCTCAATATTAATCATGAACTAATTCTAAAATATTTATTGAATTTTATAAATATTTAAATAACAAGAAATATTGAAAATGATATCATTATGTTTGGTCATATTAATTTGGATATATGTGGATCACTTCAAGGGATATTGTCATCGATTCTATTCCTCGACGATGAGAAGAGATTGGAGAGCTTATTTTCACATTGGAGGTAGAACTACTATCAAGCTTCAAAGATATTCAAGTACACATTTTAGTGCACTTAGTGATGAAATTGAATTATCTAGTGTTTTGAGTATTGGATATTTTTGATAAAAGGTGCATGAAGGAACTAAATGCCTTTTTAAGGCAATCGAGCAGACCCAAAAGTTTGCATGGTGAAGGGATATGTTGTTTTAGACTCTTTATACTTTGCAAGTGAGTACATAAACTCACTTCATGTTAATGCACCACTCATATGGAAGGTCAAAGACATAGAAGAAGACAAAAGAGAAAGAAAAGTGTTGGAGACAAATGGAGAATGTCACACCTTAATAGACAATCATAGATGATTGTACAAATTTCCTACTTACAAACAAATTAATATAATTAATTATGATCATCCCAAAATTTTATCAATGGAATAGACTTATCTTGATACTTCATGACATCATCTAATTATAAATATTTAATTTGTTCTTGTATACATTTCAATGAGATAGAATAATACATAAATTCATGTTATATAATTTAGATGCAACAAGATATTGGGTGGAGTCGTATGAGAAGGAAATAAAAGAAAGAGAGGAATATATTAAGAGTTTAGAAAAAACAATTAAGAGAAAGCATTACCAAATGGGTTGCATGGACGTTGGCCTAATCATTACACTAATAGGTGGGTAAGAGAATGCATATTAGAGAAATGAAATACTACATGCAACTTAGAGCTTAAAAGACATGTAGATGCATTAATCATCCTAAGAGGATGTGACTATGGGAAGGTGTACATGCTATTTATCCTTTATCAAATACATTATAATTATAATTGCATGAAAGTACGATGAATAATGTTTATATCCATGTTCTAATTATTAAAACAACTATCTTGTCATGATATATACTAGTTGCATAAAATATATATTATTTTTTATTTGTAATCATGTCATCATTTACATTACATGTGTTTGAAATTCTTTTAAATTATATGATGTATATGCTTGTACCCTTCAATGTATGCATATGACCATTATTTTCAGGTGGAGAAGATTGATGAGAAGCAAAAGACACAAGACCGTGGAGTTATGGTGGCATTCCAACAAATTAGTTGTGCATGTGATTTAGTTAAAAGTGTTATTGATGGTGATTATTGAGATATAATATAGTGAATCCTTTTAGCTAATACTATTCACTGTAGTTAGGTTTTCTTTCACCTAAATGTTTTATAGGAGAAAAGATGGTTTGTTATTTCATACATACTTGTAGGTAAAAGAATGTTCATGAACACTGATATTACCATAACTTTAGGCAGCGATGACACATATGATGATGATTGTGAATAATGATCTAATTCAAGGATGTAACTTTTGGATTTGCATTTGAGCTAATATTTGTGATTTAGATAAACTTCATGTCTACTTTTCATGGTTCAATGAGTTATTGTAATGAAAGAAAATTAGTCATCGAATATATAAGAAATATATAATTATTATTTTTGATTAAATGCTTCATAATTATATGAAAATACAGCTATGACTACATGAATTTTATACTAAAAAAAGTCTACGAATACAACCACCATGAGATAAGGCTGCAAGGAAAAAACATGTAGCCTATGAAAACTTTCCTTGAAATGCATATAAAAATACAGAGTTATAAAGAGGCAAAGTACCAAGACAGATAGAAATAAACACAAATAAAATAGGCCAACTGGAAAAAGTGAGAGGTGAGACCAAGAGGCAGTTGGAATTAAACTTGGTCATAAGATTCAATAACCAATGCTTGAAATGGAAAAAGTAAACACTAGAGAAAAACACATTTGTTTGGACTCAAGATGGTATCCTTCTCTGCCATTATGATTTATATGAAAAATAGAGAAATGCTTGGCAATATCCCTTGCCATTAAATGCAATGGTATAAGGTGTTTGGCCTTGACTTTAGATTCACCCAACATATGTTCACAAATTAGTTTAGAGTTTGCAAACAATACAATTTCATTGACCCTGTGCATCTTTGTTGCACACATGCCTTGTATGAGTGCATGATAATATGCCTCATTGTTTGTGTTGTCATTCTTGTTATCCATAAATGAATGCAATTGATATCTATAGTCATACAAGATGAAAGCAATTGAATCTTTTCTTGGGTTTCTAGGAAGAGACATCTCTATGTACAAGCACCATAATTTCACCATTTTGATTATGTGAAGAATTGAAAAAAAAATAGTTATCCTTTATGCAATGTTGGTTGTCTGAGTACCTCCTAGATGTAAAACATCAACTATTCTCCACACATCATTATAATCTTGAGGCATGCCTAAGCTATCCTTTAATATCCCCAAAAATATTAGTTAAATCTATCACAATATAAACCATCCTTTATCTCTTGTATCAATCCAAATCGGGTTGCTATATTAGAGGGTAGATTTAACTATTCTCTAAAAAAGTAAAGAGATATGAATATATATAGAATGCAAAAAAAGAACTTAAAAGCTTGAACTTTTAAAACCCTTGTTTAGGTAGACATATTAATATCTATTGTGATCTCTTTTACTCTTCTCCCCTCTTTGGAGTCGCAAGATAATTATCCTCTTTGATTTATTTTTTTAATCCACCATTTTATTCAAGTGAAATGTAGAGTATTTCTTATGAAATACTCTCATTTTGAAAGCCTTTTTTTCATCTATAAATAGGTTTATGACCTAAGTAGGTAATTACAACCTATATTATGACCAATTTTTTGACCATTATTTGGACTAGTATAATAACGTACAAAATTTACTACAAAAATTAGGTCACGCATTTCATATGCTAAAATGGTCAAAATCGTGATAAAATTTCGACCTAAACAAGTGAACAAAGAATACATGTCAACAATAAAGTAAAAAAAAATGGGCTCATCTTGTAGTGCCGAATTTTCCTATGATCCATTTTAGATCACCAAGAAGTTGTGAGGTTCCATTGGTGTCTTTGGGGTTGGCTAATCTTGGATGACTTAGATCCTGGCTAGATCCACATGTACACAATGTTGATCCACAATGTACCTCAAATATTGAATTATCTACTTGTTTAATGGGCACTTCTCTAGGTTGGCATAGAGCTTGTGTTTCCCTAGGGTGCTCAACACTTGTTGAATGTGATTCAAATGCTTTTCCCATGTTCTACTGAAGATGGGGATGCCATTTTTGTATACAACCATAAAAGAATTGGTGAATGGCCACATAATATCCTTCATCATTCTCATGAATGTTGTTGGTGCATTAATCAAGCCAAAGGGCATGACTAACCACTTGAAGAGATCTCCCTTAGACTTGAATGGTTGTTCTCCACACATTAGTTGGCTCTATTGGCACTTGGTGATAGTCTGGCTTAATATCAATATTGTTGAAAAACTTAATTTGTGTCTTTGAGTTGATCAAGTAAATCATTAATATGGGGTATGGTGTATTGGTTCTTGAATGTGATTTTGTCCAAGCTTTCTTTGTAGTCAATATAAAGTCACCATGTCCCATCCTTCTTCTAAACTAGCACAATAGGGCTTCCACAAGGTGAGGAACTTGGTCAAATGCCATCTTTTTCTATCAGCTCTTGAGTTTTCCATTTGATCTCCTCATTCTCTAAAATAGAGTATCTATATACAGAGTTGTTAGGAAGAGAAACACTTGATGTCAAATCAATTGTATGATTTACCTGAAAATGCATAGGTATCTAGCAGGTAAGGTGAACATGTCTTTCTATTCATGTAGAGGCCTTGGTAGTTGTGGTGATTTTCTTTTTTCCATTTAATCATACCATGAAGAGAACACATATCCAACTATGAGAGATTGTCTTATTTCACCACACAGTAATAAATAGAGAGAGTATGATAATTAGGAATACCTTTGGTATCTTGTACAATTGATCTCCTATGATGAAAATGACACCACGAGGCCTAGATTGGTAAAATAACATGACACTTCAACACATATGCTTGACCTAAAAGAACATCACAAAATTCAAGGGTGATAATGTCTCATCCCCAACTCAACTAACCTATGGGGTATTATTGGGGTGTGATGCCATTAGTAGCTTCATCTTCCTAACAAACTCAATTGAGATAATGTTCTTTTTGGTGCCACTGTCAATAATGAAATGTAATGATGCCCCCTTCACCCAAATACACGAGTTAAAGAGGTGCTCACCTTCTTGGTCTATTGGGGTTCCTTTAGTTAGATCTTTATGACAAATATAGTAATATTGGGTTCTATGCCAATGATTTGTTTTCCCCTATCCATGGAATCTTGTGGTGTTTTGGGGAAAAGTTAAAGTCCAAGGCTTTCAATTTGGCCAATATTGACTCTCTAGTGTGATTTTTGTCAATGTTGTGTCAAAAGATTTTGTGGTGGTCACACCACTTTCTTGTGTCCTTTGAATTGCCCCCCTTTTTTTTCTTTACATGCAACTTTAATTGGTTGTCTTGAGGCTAGTTATCTTTATACTATCTCTTGTTATGAAAGTTAGGGAAACCTTTGGCCTTCTTATGTTGCAGTTGATTTCTGGTCCCAAATCCTTTCTTACCTTCCACAAAAATTTGTGGTCAATCTTGAGGACATAATGATAAGCAACTCCTAATGAATAGATGTCCATAAATTCCACTTTTGTTGGTTGTATTTGTGTAGATTGTTACATTAATTTAGAACTGAGTAGTGCTCATGGTCTTGAATACCTATTTTTATATGTAGGATATGGAAGTCATTGATGTACTTCAAGAAAATATAGTCTTTATATTACGATAAGATTTTCCATCTTGTGTAATGGTATCGATAGTTTCCAACATGCAAATACTCCTTCTTGAGGGTGTTAAGAAATCCTGCCTAGGTGGATTTTGTCACATACAATATATAATATCTGGTATGTTGCACACAATTAGTATCCCACTAATGTTAGACATGTGGAATGAACTTCAAAATGCAAAAGCGATCTTCTTAGTGTTGAAAATGTTGTGAATAAAGAAACAATCCTCTAGTAGATTTAACAATCTCTCCAAAGTTTTTGCATATACATTGCCTTCAAATAGAGGGATGCCAAAATTAACTTGTACATCAAAGGGCATTGTTCCTCTAAAATGACTACTCGTAGAAGGTGCCTTCATCACTATTAGGATTTGTTGAAGGATCTGGACAAAATAGACCATCATCTTGTTCCTTTGTTGCTTAAAGGATTCTTGGAACAACAACTTGATAAGATCTCCTACTTTGTCATCTTTCTTTACTTCATTCACCATGGGAGGTTGCTTAGGTTCGCAAGGGAAGTCTTCACTAGATTTAGTTAGTTCATGGTTCAACTCCTTGTATCCTATTCTCGTTAGGGACATGCACATAAAAACAATATAGAGCATATTGTTGTGATACCATTGATCCAGATTGGATTAAGAACAAAATGAAAGAACATGATACTGTAGATATAACACAATGCATTAGTAAAAGGGGAGTATTATAGTGAAAACACAATTCTATTAATGAATCAAATGGAGAAAAACACTATGATGTACATAGTAATGCAAATAAACTATAATGGTGGTTAGATTATCTATAAGAAGAGACGTGACATCTATGCTCATTCACAAAAATCCCATAACAAGAGGCCAAAACTACATTTTATAATGATGCCAAAAAACATATGAAGTAAGAACCCTAACCTCGCTAGCATGATTAATTGATTATGACTATGTGGGAACACCAAGCTAGATGAATTTCAATTGTCTTGAAAAAAGGAAGCCTTGCTAGGGCCATAACTTTTCACTCGGTACTCTATTTTGGGTCTTACTTAGCTCCTTGGAGATTGAGTTGCCAATCATTTTGCGTAATTGTTTCGAAAAATGCATGGGAAGGTCCCAAAAAAGGCTTTGGAAAATCATGTTCCCAAAATTGCCATTGTTAGGATAATTTGAGACGATGCTAGAGGGCCATTTGGATCACTTTCTTATCAACTTATTTTCTAGCCTTATCTAACTCTTTCTCCTATAACTCCAATAAAGTTCCACAAGCTTCTAAAAGTCATACCCAGAATAATAATTCACTTATGTTAAATTCCCATCCTTTTCGAAAATCAACCTGATTCTTAAACTGTTGTAACGTAAATCCAACAATACCCTGTAAGTAAATCAAAACTCAACCTTACAAAATCCTTCACATAAGAACCCTAATCAGGTCCAAAAACTTTTATAACATTATTTTAAGTGTTTTATAATTTTTTTTAAAACACTATAACATTTTAACATTATTTGAAGTGTTTTATAAGTTTTTTTAAAACACTATAAAATTATTTGAAGTGTTTTATAAGTTTTTTTTGAAAAGGGATTAAATTCTCAATGATGCGCATTGAAGCCTTTCATATATTTTCGATTGTTCACAAAACCTTTTGATGTTTATAATTTTCAATGATTACTTTGATAAATTTGTTAGGGCGCCATACTCAAACATTTGCAATAGATTTATATAAGAGACGAGGTTGGCTATAAATTCCTCGTTTTTTAGAAACTAAATCTAATTTTGAAGAAAATCATTTTTCATAATAAATAATTTATATCTATTAGAAGAAGAAGAAATTTTAATGTCCATGAGGTTAACAATAGCCTATGGGATAGATCGCTCCATACAATGATTTTGGCATTTAGTCATTTTCTTGTTCAACTTAGATGATGAGCTTTCCCACTTTCTCCACAATCCCCTCGTTGAATAAATTATTCCAAGAGTTAGCTGTTAAAATACTCACATAAGTGTCCCTGCTGTCTTTGAAAGCTTCACACTCTAAAATGAAATGTTTTTCTGTTTCAGTGGAAGAGATGGTGAGCTTATTGCCAAATATGTACATGACTTTTTGCTAGAGAAAGATGTACATACAATATAATGTTGTTGGTAAGTCTAGCTTAAATAGACTTAATGATTAAGAACATGTCTTCCCTTTACGAAGTCATAAATTAAAATCTCAAGATAAGTACAGACAATAAAAAATAATAATTTTATGCCACCCAAATTATTTAAAATAATATAATTTTCTTAAATAACCATAATAAATAAACCGATGCTTCAAATTACCATTGAATGATAATAATCATCACTACTCACTGACCAAACCAAAGTATAATAAGTTTAACTACCTTAAAGCAAGATTCCACTTGAAAGTTAATATTGAATTGTCAACTTCCCACATAAGCCAAATACAAAAACCTTTTTGAATGGAAATTTTTATCTGGCCGGAGTGGGCAACGTCCAGGTTGAACCTATAATATATGAATTTTATAGTACTACCGATGAATCTCGTATGATCCACGTGCTGTGAAGACGTCAATGGCGCACTCATATCCGAAAATGTCAGTGCACTTGATCTTGCATCAAATAATTTCTCATTTACGAATCACGAGGTTCCAGTTCGAGTCTAGGCCCTCCTTTATTCATTCATAGTTGCAGGGTTTGAAGAATACAGATACAGAGGAACTACCCACTCTATCTGAAGCTCTATTGGGGTTTTTAAATCGTAAGCTGAAGCCAGGTGAAAATGAAGTTGTTGCCACGAGAGGTGGAGAAGCTTGCACTACATGGGGCAGGCCACCTTGCACAGAAACGCTTGGCTCGAGGACTGCGCCTGAATTACACTGAAGCAGTCGCACTCATCGCCACTCAGGTATGTTCATACAGGCATGCTCTTCTCATTCAAGTCATCGTCACAGGGTATTTGATCACGGGATCTTCACCTAGAAAGCTTTTCATTTTGAACTGAGTTGACCTTGCATTTACATTGATCAGGCAAACCCACTAAAACGAAGAATAATTGAGTAAGAATTGTATTTCAAAGTGCTCGTTAAACTAGCCCACACCCATCTAATTGGGTATTATATGCACCCCGATATTGCATATCTCGAGTTCCAATATTTATTAAGGCTGCCATTTGCGTGAACTTGAGATGTGTGTTGTGACCTTAATGCAAGTAATCTGAAATGAACTGGGGTATCTTTGTACCTTAAGTTTTTGATGGAAATAAGATGAGATAATTTTATTAACGTTCAACCAATGGTGGCAAAAGTAGGGTGAAGATAGCCCGAGGGTTAGCTCAATCGCTTGGTATCACCGATGCCAGGACGTTATTAGTAATCTGGTGTGTTGTGCAGGTCCCTGGTTTGATTCCCATAGGGTTAGGTGCACTATGTCTATGCTGCGTGCTTTAGACTATGTATCATCCGAATAAGGGGAAGTGCTTGGGAGTTTCCTGGGGATTTTTTCTAAGGATAAAAAAAAGATAGAAGGAATTGAAAAAGCACATCCAATGTAGGTACAAAGTGGGAGCATGGTAGCAACTCTTAGATCAAAATTGAAAGCTTAAAAGATAAAGAACTAAGTGTCTAGCTAAAAAGCCAAATAGCTAGATAAAATAAGATATAAAATAAGGTTCAAATACAATAAAGTCTTGGTGCTAAACATAAGAGAGGATGGCAAGGCATGCTGGAGAGCTTGTTAAATACCTAAATGCACTGCTGGACACTCTGCCTCGAACATCTGAGCTAGAGCCATCAAACTAGCATAGCACCTTTGAACCAAGTGGGTAAAACTGCTTTTTAATGATAGTTTTAAAGTCACACCATCTAATAATAGTTTTGAAGTCATCTGATTTGCTGATAGGATGTTGATTTGTGGAAGCCAATGTCTGAGGGTGCATGTGCCACAAGTTGAGGGCCTGCTCCTCCATATGTACTTCAGCCACCATAATATTTTGAGTTATGGTCAGATTCGATTGGGTTTTGAAATAGGCTTCAAGATTGCAGAGTAAAAAATCTGACATATCCCCATTGAAAGATTCGCCAAATTTAGGCACTGAGACCTACACGTCCAATTGGAAAGATTCTTGGACAATGAGATTAGCTGAGGGTATTTGTAGGAACAGGCACATTACGTCTTGCATCATCTCGGTCTGAAACACATTTTGGGTCTGCGTCTGCTTGACAAGATGTTGTCATTTCTCAACAATTGACTTTGCTAGAAATTCATTTTGTTGGCATTGTTGTTGTGCAATTGATGTGCCAAGAGTTGAACGAGGTTGGACTCTTGGGAAGATTTGGTCTCTTAGACCATGAGGAGCCACGAGTTGGTTGAGTTGAAATAGGTATCCTCGGAAAATAACAAGCATATTGTGCATATTCTTGGGTTAAATGCTTTTGTTCCAACCGTGAATGCGTGACAATATTAACTGTGAAGAATGTTGCAAGCCGAACCAAACCTCACAACCAATCATTCACTCCTTGTGTTATCACAATCACCCATCATAATCCTTGTTTACCTTTCTTTTTGTAACACCCCAGTTTTGATCCCTAGATTAGCAATGTATAATTGTGTATATGATGAAAGGTCAATGGTTGAACAATGATGTAATATGTAAACATTGTACATTGAAGGTTAATAATAAGAAATACATCATCGATTGCAGACAAAGAAGGACAAAACATGGGGGGCTATGATTCCACAAGAGAGGATGAAAGGGGGCTTAGGGGGGCTCAAAAGGAGGGCCAAAGTAAAATAATGTTAATTTAATCCTAAACTTAAGTCCTTGTCTTATATTATTCTAAGTTATATCAATCTTGGGATGAAGTTGCCAAGTGAAGTACGTGGGCTTCTTAGGAAGACACATGGCAAGTTGGGAGCATGCAAATATAATCCTTGACTTTTGGTTGTTGTGGGAGATTTTTGCCTTTCATTCTTTTGAGAGGTTGCGGGGGCAACTTATGACCCACTATGACTTGTAATAGCAGGAGTATGGTTGTTATGAATACTATGTGAGAATTATGCCATGTGCATGAGGAATTATTGCCATTGAGAAAACTCCATTACAATTGAGAATTCCTGGAGTCTTCAATAGAGAGATTTCTTGGAAGACTTGTGTTGGAGCCCTGGAGGGAAGTGGGATAGCCTGAGGGATTGCGTGGTAGAGAAGGGGATCCCATTCCTTTGGTTGTGCAGGTTGAAGGGGAAATAGAGCACGTGGATTGGAATTGCTGTGAGAGTTTACAACTTCTGAATTCTGGGGAAAACTGGGTTGTGTGAGAGGATTAGAGCCAGCTATAGGCAAATTTGTTCTTGTGGACTCATAGCCTCAACTCGTTGTTGCAAAAAGAGTATGGGAAAAAAGCTAAGTTTCACGAAACGGGGAAACGTTTCTAAGTTTCCGAAACCGGGACGGTATGAAAGAAGCCCTCAAAAAATGGAAACGTCAAGGGAAACGCAATACCCCTTAGAGGGGACGCCCTAGTGGCCAAGAGATGCGCTAGGCACAAGGAACAAAACCCAAATTGCAGAAAGTTGAAATGACGAAAATTCACGTTTCCCAATGCACTATTTTATTTCTCCAATGAAAAATATTCAGATTAGTGTCTTTAAAATTGGGGGAATGGGGTCTTTAAAGCACAAGCTAGATCAACAACAACCCTAGGGGTGTAAATACTCTTACTCCCTAGGGTATGCCAACCAACTTAGGGTAAAATCTAAGAGGGTATACACACTTGTATTCCTCCCAACAACCCTTGTTCAAGAATGACTTATAACTTTAACAAGAAGATGGAGTATTAATGGAGGGTGTATCCAACATACTCCTCCAACAATAACCAACAATGAGCAAAAGAGAACTAGTGTATGCAGATTTTCCTTACCAATTCCAAGCAAAGAGATACCAAACCCTAGTTCACCATGCAAATTGTCATCCAAAAGCAAAGAGTAAGCCTTCAAGAGGTGCGCATCACTCCTCATCCATTCACCAAAAGATAGCACCATAAAACATTTGCACAAGAGAGAAACACCATAATGCTCAAAGCTAGCGAAAATTTTAGCTAAATACTTCTCACAATGGGAGAGTATTGTTATGAAAAGAGATTCACATGATCTCTATTTATACAAAATGTCTAAAACATAGTTTGCCCACATTCAAAGGGTAAAACATAAGATAAGGGGTCAACAACCCTTATCTTACCCCTTAAAACAAATAATAATATTTAAATTTCACTTTTGCACATTAGAAACCCTAAAACAAGATGACGTCACCCCTTTAGGGGACGTTTTGACATTTGGAGCAAGTCGTTGGAGAGGAAAATGGAGGTCGTTGGGTCTCCTAAAGCCTCCTCTTCATGTGCCAAGGTCAATCCATGTCTCCTCCAGTCAAATCATGCCAAGTGTCAATGAGCAACAACTCCATCACCACAAACCCTAGCCCTAGGTGATGTCATGCCTCAAGAAGTGACGTTTTGCCCCTCCTAGGCAAGTCGTTTGGCATGTGAGGGCTAGGTCATGTCTTCCAAGGTGTCTTTTAGGCCTCCAAAGGCAAGTCATCATCATCCAACATGTGGGCCCTTTGCATCCAACCTGTGGGCTTCAAGCCCCATTCAAGCCCAAGCTAGGCTTGTTCCTCCAAAATTGTCCACCAAATGAGGTCCTGCAAAACAAATAGGCACGCCCTCCAAGGATCTCAAGTCAAAATATCATGGCAAGTGAAAACTACATCTAATAAACAAGGCACCTAAACATGTGCATCAAAACTACCTCATCAAATTAAACAAATGCTCCAAGACTCTATACAATTGACCAAGTTTAGGTATGGGAGGGGTGTCATAAAAGTCCTATTGGGTAGACCAAAACCCTCAAGTAGGGGATGCTCCCAAGGGTGCCCCTTTAAGGTTATGTAGTGGATGATGAGGTGGATAGGGGTTTAGACTTCATAGGTCAATGAGTTTCATGACATACAAGGGCTTGTATTATCTCATTTATGGGTGCCTTTGTAGGGGGTGTGATGCACCTTCTTCCTCAATGCAACCTTTTTCCAAGCTCATTTATGCACCTGCAATTTCATGCGCCTCTCTTCTCCTTCCTCCTGCAACTGTAACTGCCTTTAAGATATGCGCACTAGATGAGTGAGTGCGAGAGTGTGTAAGTGAGGCACCATCGTCACATATAAATACTAGTTGAGGAAGTGCTAGGGTTATGTCTCTTCACATGGTAGGGCCGACTTCTTCTAGAAGTGGTTAAAACCACTTTATAAACACTAGGGGCTGACTTTTCAAATACCACCATATAAATATGGTTTGACCAATCCACAAAAGGGGATTTGATCTTATACAAGACTCGACATGATCAATCCGCAAAAGGGGATTTGATTTATAAGATAATAACTCAAATATAATTAGAATATTCTTCGAAGTTACAATAATTCGACACACTCAACAAGGTGAAACATGGTCAAAAGCATAATGTCCAAGCAGGCGTTCTATAATCAAAAGCAGCTTAAATACAACGTGTTTAAATGCCTCAATTATTAGGGTGATTACCTGCCACAATACCTGACTTGTACCGCATGGAGCAAGACCCATCTTCCTTTCAGAAGCTAGTTGGTGTGGTGGATGCGCTGACAATGGATCAAATTGTGGTGACAGAGCGAGCTTCCGTATGTGCAAGTGGACACTGCTAATCATGTGGTCTCTCGACACTCCATATCTGCAACCTGAGGGCCTCGAGACATCATCTCCTTAGTTATCCCACAA
Source organism: Picea abies (assembly GCA_900067695.1). Lineage (NCBI taxonomy): Eukaryota > Viridiplantae > Streptophyta > Pinopsida > Pinales > Pinaceae > Picea > Picea abies. Next base: position 20,100 of record CBVK0102607293.1, read on the forward strand.
AATGGGGATAGAAAAACCTACTCTAAATGTTTTGTGGTGCTTGCGATAAATTTTAAGGTCAATTTTAGCTTTCCTTTAGGTGAGAATTGTAAGATTGAGCTAAAATTGCAAAAATTGAGACAATCACAAAAGACAACGCTCCCCTTAGGGGGGATGAAGAGTGGGGACTAGGCGGCCCACTGATTTTATTAATGGAATTACAATGATCTTTTTGTTGAATTTTCACTATGCTAGGCTCAATCATGAGGTTTATCTCATTTAGCATGTACTTGAACCATAAAGAAATGCAACTACCCCATACACAAGTGCTGCAATAACCAAGATCACAAGAAGAATTACCATGCATAAGAACACAAGAAATATTCTGGGAAAACCCTTCTCAACAAGGGAGAAAAACCCAACAATCCTTTGCTATATTCTCAAGAGAAGATCCCCCAACCATAAACCCTAATGCACACAAGAGGGTGCTTCTACAACTTTGAAACTAACGCCCAAGAGAGGTGCGCACTTCAGCCTTACAAGTGTTGCTGAAATTCCAAATGACAAGTGACCAACCTCAAGAACTCAAAAATATAATTATTTATTTCAATAAACATTAATTATCTTTAACATATGGTGGGGCTTGTTATCGCACAATTTGTAGTTTAGGTCATAGGCTAAAGGATAGAGATCAAACTGGCGTAACATGAACCTTCCCCACCCAATGTCACCTCGATGGGGAGGTTCTTTTTGTTTAGGGGAGGTTCTTTTTGTTTAGGGAGGTTAGCCCAGGGGAGACGTCCCCGACAACTTGGGGTTTGAAGAGGCAGAAAGTATAAGGTCAAGTTTTAGAGTTCCCTCCTCACAGGTTACCACCAATGTCAGATGGTCCGGCTAATCAACCAATAAATGAAGTGTATGCCCTATTGAAAACACCTGCCTGGAACAAGACAACAACAACACAATATATATATGCAGGCTATAACTCAAAGGGTTAGTACTTCATTGACTATCTGATATTATTAATAAGCAATGTACTGCAATAGATGTAAAATGAATTCAACGTTTTATCAATTAGCTATGAAGGACCATCAATTCATCAATGTCTAAGGAGATGACTAAGCCAACAATATGTCCAATCAACAATTTACTCAATAAATGCTTCAAATCATCTTTTAATTGCTTATATTACACTTTTGCTGCGTCAAGATGAGATATCCAACTGTGACGTCAGCCCTAAATTAGGTTAGTTTGGTTAGTTAGGTTTTCAAAATTTAGTTCTGAAAGTAGTTTTACACACTAAAGCTTCAACGTTGGAGGTTAGATATCAGTGCCTTAGGGTATATGGAGTCAAATAAGAAAAGGGCACAAGATTTTGAAAGGACGATGACTTAAAGACTAGAAGGTAAGGTTCTATGGTGCTGCAAAGGCATGGCCCTAGAATCAAAACCCTAGGGGA
>CBVK0102607299.1:0-10593 GCA_900067695.1 Picea abies
AGGTAATGGAGACGTGTAGTCATAAATGAAAAATGGAAAGAGAATTTTGACAGGCTGGAAAATCTAGTGTATGATCCGCCAGAGGATACAAAGTTACTGAAGAGTTAGGGAAATATTTGAATGCAAATGCAATTGGATAAAATTGCAAATTTGGATGCGAAGAAGAATTGAAACAGTTGGTGATAGGATATAAAAGAAAATGAGGGGTCAACAGGAAAAGTTTATTGTTGTTCAAGCATTCGGAAAGACAGAAAGAGTCGAGGGAGTTGGACAGAGTTGAGAAAGTAAGTTGCATACATGAATTAGTTGTAGAGAGAAATGGAACCACTGAAGATAGGAGAAGTATCATCATATCAAAAGAAACAACACACCATGCATACATTTATACTTGTATTCAACGAAACCCCAGGAGGGTCATTGTTAGGGCCAAGCTCGGTTAATTTTCTGAAGGATTATGTGCCACTTAGGAAGCCAACAACTAATCATGTTAAGATACCAAAGGAGATGAAGTATGAACTCATGGAACCAGAGATCCCACTGAGGGTAATCATTGAAGGAGATATGTTAGGCATAGTTCGAAATCTGAAGTTTTCAAACCACGACTTGGAAGACGTAAATAAGTTTCCATAGTTAGCACCATATTAGTACATGCGCACAAAACTTAGCCCAGAATCAAAGGAAGTTATAGTAGAGCCACAAGAGTGGGAAGAATTAGCCCAGAATCAAAGGAAGTTATAGTAGAGCCACAAGAGTGGGAAGAAGGGTTGGAGAAAACAAGCATTTTGAATCTAAAATAAATTCTTCATTTTGGTAGGCGTGCAAAAATCAACATCTGCGTCAAGTTGTTAATGAGCTGCATCCATGGAGGATTTTTATGGTTGGATAGGTCGGTGTTGATAGACACTCAACTCTTTGTGCAGATCATCGAGTTACCATCAGCAGGGGAAGACCCATTGCCATTATTCACGGACAAATCTAAGGAGAAATCATTGGTGGAGAAGATGAAGGAAAAGTATGACACACATAGAGGAGCGTGCGATTTCAACATTGCAAGTATTAATGATGAGACTGTCAGGTTCGCAATGAAAGTGTTGGCCTATAATTTGTTGAGTAAATGTCGCAAATATCAAGTACCAGCAGGTGTAATAGCAGTAGCTATGAAGTGTGTCCTAAGAGTACAAATGAACTGGGAAACGTTCTTGGTAAAATAGTTCTTGATGGATTGCAGTATGGATTGCAAGGAGGCACAAGATAAAGGAATAGAATTCCATTATGCATGGTTATTGATATTGATTGCATTAGTGGCTCAGAGGGAGCTAGAAGACACTCAATTTCTGGGAGTTACGAAGAAACCATGTTTGGTAGTAAGATATGTGAACTTGTGGCATATTGCACACAAGGAAAGACAATTGGATAATAACATCCCTTTATATGTTTACAAGGAGATAATTCGGTAGAGTATTCAGGATACACCGCGCATACTGCCACAGGTAGTGGAAGCATAGAAGGAGTTGCACATTTTAAAGAAGGAAGACACCATATGTATATCCAAGCTAAGAGGGACTCGGATCAATAGTGGATGACATCCAGATATAGGTTGACAGGAGATGAGGTTGGACATATTATAGAATACTGGGAGGAATAATGGAAATCCCCAGTACTAGAAAAGGAGTAGCCAAAAACACAACTACCAAAGAAGCATTTAGAAAAAGAAGAAGAAGAATATGAAGGACAAGGAAATGGCGTAGAAGACACACATAAAACAGTACTGTGTCGTGGAGAGATAAGGAAAGAATGTGATAAGGGGAAATCAATAAACCAATGCAAGAAGAGGAAAACATTCAAGGAAGTTCCCCCCTAGTCATTGATAGAATATGACCTAGAGAAAATAGTATATCAAGTAAAGGAAGTGACAGATGAAGCATTTCAACACAAGATACATAAACAATAGGAGATAGACATGGAGGTGAAAGAGCATATAACTTCATTGCGTAATCTTTTGGAAGTGCCCAAGATAGCACCATAGCAAAGGACAGAGGAAGAACAGACGAAGAATACAATGAATATGACAAAATAAAGACCGGTGACCTCTCACCCATCAGAAGTATCAACAGGATGCCAAATGATAAAGATATCACCATGTGCACTAGAATCCCCTCGACGAAGATGCAGGAGCAAGCACAAGCATTAAGTCACATTAACTTAGTCTTGTCACAGTTGTCGATGAGTGTATTAAAGGGTTTACAAACAAGTGTTATGCAGGAGATAAATTTGTGCACAGAGATGACGACGATGGAGTTGATAAAAGTGACAAATGATAAGGCATAATTGTATATAGAATACAACAAATTTATGATCGAGCAGGATGAGGTTGAACAAAAAGTAGAAATGATACAACAGGAAATCCAGAAGCATTATAGCTACATTTTGGAGCTCCCCATGGAAGTATATGCTCCATTAGAAGAGAAAGTGTCGAATATTAGCGAAGCTATTTAGGGATTCCATGAAAATATAGTAGACTTAGAAGCGCGCACTATGCCAAGCACTCCACTTGAGGAAAGGGAGCAGAGGGAGATGACACAGACGACAACAGTGGAAAGTATCAAGATTTTGGAGGAGTGTGCCAGGTTTTTTGAATAAATCACATAAGTGTGGACTCAGCTAACAGAAGATGAAAAGTTGCAAGGAATAGAGTACAAGTTGCAGGTTATGTTGGACAAGGCGCAAAAGTTTAAAGAGACGATGAGCACTTTGCCACCAACAAAAAAAATGGTTGCAATCATGAAGAATAGGAAGTTGTACTAGACATAAACTAAATGAGAGCAGAACAACAAACTCGTGCATAGAATATTGAGACATTGTAGGAGGAATAATTATGGGTAACATAAGAACTTGCAGCTGTGCAAGGAATAGCGAAGCAGGTAGTACAAGAGAGTGTAGAGAAGATGAAAACCCACATTACTATAAAGACAACAGAGGGAATTTTGCGGCAGGAAACATAATTAAAGGAAAAGGTCATGACTATAAGAGAAACATTCCAGAAGTTCATTATGATGTGGAAGAAGGCCTAAAGTGGCTCGGGATAGGCCACAAGTGAGTGTTGGGGGCCTATTGGAGTAGGACATTTTAGGACCATTTTGGGAATTGCGTAGGAAAAAATAGTGTGACAAGTTGGCTAAGGAGTAGCACATGCATAAGAAAGGAAAGTAGCTAGTGCATTTTGAGGGGTCAGCGCGTGAAAGGAGGAAGTTAGTTAGGAATTTTGGTCCAATTTTGTAACGAGATTAGCCCTAATGAAAATGTATAAATATGTAAAGGGTTTTTTGGTAGAAGAGAGCTTGAGAGTGAGAATGAGTTAAGTGTGCACTGTATGTGCGAACGACAAGGGCATTTTTGGGTATAACTGAGATATCATGTATTATCACAGTGTGCACCTTTTATAAGAGATGATGTTGGATGATAATATAAGAAGCTTGTTGTTGTGGATGTATCCCATATTGAGTGAACCACGTTAAAATATGGTGTATTTTTGTTATGTTGTGATGTGTTTTTTTATTGTTCTGTTTATTATGCGCATTTAATGTATGTTGGTTAATATGAATATGTTATTTACTTTGATGTTTCTGCGCACATGATGTATGGTATAAATAATGAATGTTAAGTAGAATGGTTAGAATTAAGTCATCACTTCCCTTCATGATTATGGAAACCTGGTTCCTGCAGTCCCCATAGATACTGTGGGTGAGACATCACCTACTTGCGAGTGATGTTGAAAGGGCCAGTATCTTAAATGTTTTTTTGGTGAATTAATGTTGAACCCGGGTCTGCCCACTGCGCACCAACAACTACACATATTTCACATCAACTATTTTTAGTCACAATACATTATATCAATGTAAAATTTCATACTTCACGACAAAGGGAAAGTTCTAAGTGAAATATTTTCTTCTTTTTTTAAGACACTTTCTTTCACCGTATCACACTCAAATTCATTTTTCTCGCAACATCACATCACATAAAAGTTTCTTTGGTGTGATACATCACACTTCTTCAAATTTTCCTTCATCATGACATATCACATATCTCTGAAGTTACTTTATGTGTGACACATCACACTAACCAAAAGTTTGTTCCTTGTGATACACTATACTTCCCCCAAAAAAATTTCCATGAGATACACATGAGGCAATTTTTTTTTGGTTTGCATCATTCCAAGGTTTTAAATATGTGCACATAACGCAAAGTTCCATGAAGGAACGTAATACAAAGTGTCAAATAACCTTATCACTACCAAATGTGGAAATGTTGTGACATGTACATCACATCCTCCAAAACATTTAAGAGTTGTGATATTTCAAGGACAAAGTCTAATTAGGTGCAACACTATGCAACTCTCCAAAGTTTTAAAGGTCGCAGCATGTATATTGCACCATCCAAAAGTTTCAAAGGATGTGGAACAATGCATATAAAGTAAAAGGGGTCTATGTTTCTCAATGTTTATGTGGCATCGTAAAGTTAATCAAGTGTATGGTGGGGAGATAGAGTACCCCTTTTGCATTTTTCTTTGTCACATTTTGTGACCCCTTCTTGACTTGCAACAAATTGCACGAACCAAAATTAATTCAGATGCAACATATCGCTTGGAAAAAAAATTCCATCTTTGTGACATGCCACATGAGACCAAGATTTCCTCCTTTGTTGTGTATTGCATGAAAATTCATTTCCTATGATACTTCGTGTCACACAAAAATTTATTTTCATATGATAAATTGATTATGTATTTTTCTTTGTAGTATTATCTAAATCTTTCTTTCCCTATGATGTATTGCATGAACCCAAAGTTTTTATTCGCGTAATGTATCACTCATAAAATTACTCTTAGTGCGACATATCACACAACAACAAAATTTCTATCTGTGGGACACATCGCATGAGACCAAGATTTCCTCCTTTGGTGTGTACAACACAAAACTTCATTTTCTAGTGATACATCACATCACACCAGAATTTAATAGATTGTACTTACGATACAATGATTTTTCATTTTTATTTATCGCATTCTCTACATCTTTCTTGCCTTGTGAGGTATCACATGAACCCAAATTTTTCATTCATGCAATGTATTGTTCATAAGATTATTCTTAGTGAGATATATTGCACCGCAAAAAACTCTCTATCTTTGCAACATGTCACACAAGACCGAGATTTCCTCCTTTGTAATGTATTGCAAAAAACTTCATTTTCTTGCAACGCATTGCATTGCCAAAATTTAATTTCTTGCGATACATTGATTTTACCCTTGATATGATGGGTTTTAAATGTTCTTAAAAGGGTGTTTTTACCATGCATGGTTACAGTTAACTATGTTTCACTTTGGTCGAATGTGGTTGAATTTATACATTCTTCAATGGCCATGCTGCATCATAGCGTTCATCAAGGGTTGACCATGTTTGACTATGGTTAATTATGGTTGAATATGTTCTGTTGTGGTTAACCATGTTTAACTATAGTTAATTATGGTTAATCATGTTGACTATGGCTGAACATGGTTCACTTTGGTTATGTCTGGCAATGGTTGACTATATGTCTCACAATGGTTGACTAATGTTAACTACAATAGATGATGTATATATATTTTGACTGTGATTAACTATGTTTAACGGGGTTTCAAACCCTTGATTTGTTAGTTGTATATTTTTCTACTCTTAGAAATGTGGTTTTCATCAACTTGGGTTGATTATGTTTGACCATTGTTAACCATGATTGGCCATGTTTGCTTATGGTTGACTACAATTGACCATATTTGATTATGGTTGTCTATAGTTGACCATGTATGACTATGGTTGACAATTTTTTGTTGTGGTAACATCATTTTTTTGTTGTGGCTACATTCCTCGATGGTTATGTTGTAACATCGTTGGAATTTTTTCTTCCTTATGACATATCACATGAACCAAAAGTTTATTTTCATGTGACACACATTTTTTTGCTTTGCAATGTTTCCCACAAGAATATTTTTTTCATGCAATATGTCAGACTTCCCTAAAATTCTACCATCCATGGAGATTTCTCTTTATTGCATCATGGTAAACTTTCTTCTCAAGCAACACATCGCATTTCCAAAATTTGTCACCAACACACAATGTCACACTCAAAATATTTTCTACGCGATACACAAGAGGCAAGGTGATGCATCCCCCCTACTCTCCTTCGAGTTCTGTGCAACCTCCCGGTCTAGGATCATTCAAATAAAGGAGTCAAATCGATTCTTCGATTCTTTGCTAGACCCAAACTAACTTACACAGGTCCCCTTTCCTTCAAAGTGTAGGTTCTGTCAAATCCACGGTCTCTGTCATGGCCCCTTTGAAGAATTAAATAACAGACGCTAGTTCCCCTCGCTAGGTCCTTTCCTTCACATTTACCCTTGGGCCATGACTTCACATAAGCACATGATTGTGGAGTGGCCAAGAGTGGTTTGACACCACACCACCTTTCTCCCCGCAATTCACTACCAATCGCCACATGTCTCTTTGGCAATACCATGGTTTCGATTGCGGTCCGCTCTAGGATTTTTAAAGTCCAAGCAATTTCTATCCCTACAATTAAGAACGACCATTGATCTTGTGATATCGGGAATTGCCTCTTGATCGACGACTGAGATCTATCCTCTTTTTTCCTTCTCTTTGGAGCACGCTCTCCCAAATCTTCACGATCTATTGACGGGTGTCCCTTTTAAATCAACGGTTATGATTTGCTTCAGAAATTTGGGCTTCGGGAGTTTAAAACTCTCTTCCCTCACATTCTCTAAAGTGGCTATCTTTTGAAGTGGAAGATTTGTTTACACTTGTCCTTAGCAAATAGATGGCTCAAATGAATTGTAGCTCTCCGAACTTCGGGATTTCTTGTTCAACACACTCCTTTTTCTCCCAGAGTGACTTTATCTGAAATGGCAGATCTTTTGCCATGCATCCTCCTCAAATCAATAGCTCTAGTCCACTTTGGGACTTAGACACTTTCAACCAAGACCAGATCAATGACCCTCAACTCCCTTCTAGATCAACAGTCGAGATCTACTTCAGGACTTTGGCGCTTTCGCCCTCCACTTTCCTTCCGAGTATTTTGAGCCCAAAGTCCTAGATCTGGTGCCAGACGTCCACCTCAAATCAATGGTCTAGTCCACTTCGGTACTTCTCCCTTCAGAAGTCTCAAATTCTCCATGCTCGCTTTCTCCCATAGCGCTTTCCCTTGGAGTACACATTCTATTGACACGTGCCTCCCACAGATTGACAGCCCCCTGGCTACTTCGGCTATTCAAGCTTCGGGAGTTTCAAATTCTCCTCCTTCACTTACTCTTGGAGTGATTTCACTCGGAGTTCATGATTTGTCGACGCATGTCCTTCTGGATCTGACAACCACGATCCACTTCGGCTCTTCAGTCTTCGGGAGTTTCAAACTCCTACGCACTTGTTCCTCCCAGAGTTCTTTCACCCAAAGACAACGGATTTCCGCCACGTGTCCCTCTAGATTTGACGGCCCAAATTCACTTCGGCTTTTCAAGGTGCTTTCACCCGAAGTTCATATATCTCCACAACGCATCCCTCTAGATCTGACAATAGTTCCTCCTTGGGGTTCAGGAGTTTCAAAATCTTGCACACTCGTTCCTCCCAGAGTGATTTCACCCGAAGACTCAAATCTGTTGACACGTACCCCCCTGGTGACCAACGGTCAGAATCTACTTCGGTCCTTCGACGATTTCACTCCCTCCTTGTCTACAGGCACCCAAAGTGCTTCCGCTCTGGATTTGTAGATCTTGTGCCACCTATCCCTCTTGGCGATGAATGGTCCCTAATCACTTTAGGACTTCTGCAAGTCCACTCTCCTATGCACTTAAAGGGATTATCATACGTGAACTTTACCTTGATCAAACGACTGTAAATCCTTTGCGATCAGATCCAATGGCTAGGATCTATTCTTCTCCTCTGCACTCTCCTTCACTTCTCTTGGGTGTTTGTACGTGGATTATATGGTCCAGATCTCTTCCTCATCAGTTGATCTAATGGTTGTTGTCTCTCCTCCTCTTGAGCTTCTGATTTCTTCTGAATTCGAAGAGTTTGTAGGTGTTCAAAGACTTCGATCTTTGAACTTCCTCCTACGAACCTGGCTATCTTGGGTCTCATCTTCGTTTCTACTAAGGCTATCTCTTCTGAGATTTGGGGCATGGAATAAGTCTGTCTCTACTCACTCTTTTCTCTATCTCTTCTGATCTTTTTAATTGGCTCAGAACTCCAAAAGGATCTCAGACCTTCCACTTCCTTTCACTTCCTTTCAAAGGAAAAATTCGTGCCCTCCTGGAAACCTCCTGCTCAATGCACACCTTGCAGAGATCTTTCTTACAGAGTATTCAATAACTTTGTCTCTTTGTGCTTCCTTTGCACGGTTTCTCCTCTAAGGTATTCAGTAACCTTGAGGTTCCTCTTGAGTTTTGTGATTTCTCTGGTGTGTCCTCCTGACATGTTCTTCTCTGACTCAACATAGTTCATATGAACACTCCTTGTGTTGGCTACAAAACCTCCAATGTTTTGTTGTGCACTCCTTGCATAGCCTAAAGAAATCAAAATGATATCTCAAACTCAACAAAGATAAATAAATCTATATTCCTACTGCATATGAAACCTATCATGCATCTATAACATACATTCATGAAACACATAGACACACCACGTGCAGGAAAAACTTCTTTCTTTGTATTAAGATGAATGTATGTTTACAAATGTGTATAAAAACTGGACAACAACAGAGTCTTAGTTCTTTCTCCTACTCATGTTTCTGAGCTTCCAAGCTTCTCACACTCTTTCTCTCATAATCCTTCTCCTAAATCTTGTCTCCTAACTCCTTTCTTTACAAGAGGGCCCCTCGATATTATACTATCTTTTTCCCTAGTGCCATCACTGTCTCAGTTAAGACACCTTATCCCTACAACTCATTACAATGAATGAAGACCCAGACCTGACTAAGATCTAGACCTACTTACAGTTAACCATTTAAGGCGACCCTATCCACTACATGTACAAATGTATGGCTTGTATTTACTCATCCTTACAACACAAATCCGTATAGGATCATATTTCAAATTTAAAAATGGGAGGGTCGGTGCCTCTCCCTTTATCCAATCTTGTATTTACTCATCCTTACAACACAAATCCGTATAGGATCATATTTCAAATTTAAAAATGGGAGGGTCGGTGCCTCTCCCTTTATCCAATGCATGCCTATGTGTTGACTTGTTGGCGCATCTGCTAATGTGGAAGGATGCTCTTGCATCATACTCCACTACTGCAAAAAATTAATGAGCTCTTGCTCATGAGCTCTCCATCTCTGTTGAAATCCACCTGGATCCCAAACTTTTCCTTGGAGTTGTCCTCCTACTCCTCTGTTATGTTGCTGTTTCTTTTGCTGCTACTGCTTCTTCCCTGCTTTTGTTGTAGGTTCTACCCTATTCAACTTCCTTCTACTGACTCCAACATCAGCTTCATGATCTCCTCTATCACCCTATCCAGCTGGTTTATTGGCTGGCTCTCCTTATGCAGTCTTCTCTGTTGCACTTTCTCCTTATCAATGGGTAGATCATCTTGATACCCCTTGTTGTTTTATTTTTCTCTGACCTTGACTTGCCACTTCCCTGCAGATTTAGATTCTGTAGTCTCATCACTGAGTTGTTGCTTAGCTTTCTCCTATGACTGGTTTCTTTCTATCAGTCTCTCTACTAGCATATGGCCAGCTTCCCCCAACTGCTCCTTGGGCTGGTATGCTCCTTCACCTGTCTCTAACCTGATTTATTGGATGTGTTGGATTTGCACTACCACCCATCTCTCTAGGGATTCCAATTCTTTATACAACTCAACAAAGTCTATGGTGTTTTCTTCCTCTTCTATTGTAGGCTCAAGTTCTGCAATCATCTCATGTTCAGCTTCTTGGCTGAAAATTTTTAGCAACTCTGTTGAATGCTCCTATGCTTCCCCTAGGTGGATAGACTTGAATATCTTCTCCCTTTCCTCCTTTATGACAGTCTTTGTTGGTTGTCCTTTTTCTGCTGCATCTTCAAGATGTGCACTGGCCTCTGTTGGGCTAGTTGGCATGAATAATTTGATTCCTCCAATGATTAGAACACTCCTCTGATCCTCCTCCTCTGTGATGGAAATATTTAACTTGTCATCATCTTCATTCATATGGTCTATGAACCCATATGATTATTCACCTATCAACACTCCTTATTGATCTGAACTCACTTCTGAGCTCCTGAGACTTTAAGACAGTGTCATTCTAATTCCCTTTCCCCCCTGGAAATCTAGGATTTCTCCTCTGCTCTCATGGCAGTTAATGGGATCACTTGATCTCATCTAATGGCCAACCTGGAAATCTGAACTTTCAACACTACCCTTCTGGAAATATATGATATCTTCAACTGATCTCTCTCCATTGCCCACCTGGCAACTTGAAAATCCATCTCTTCCCACCTAGCAGTTTATGAGATCCTCTGATGATCTATCTTCCTCATCACTGAGGGTTCTTCCAACTTTTGGTTCACAGATGTGG
>CBVK0102607306.1:0-11304 GCA_900067695.1 Picea abies
TTTGATTACATGCAATTGTGAGTTATACTATCTTGTGAAGGTAAAAAATAAACAAAGATATTGTTCATTTAATTCTCTCGTGTCACCATTTTCACACATTTACTTTTCTAGTTGGAAACAATAGGGGAACCACATAATCCCCACCATTTTAGATGCTTCTATAATCGCCCTCCTATTCTAGGAGTCCCTAGTCTTTCCAGCTCACCGGATCAACCATCTCACACGCTAGTGAGTGCTACTGTTTTGGGATCATATTTAATTGGTTCCACTTTGCTTGGGTGAAATAACCAAGGTCATCCATTTATTAGTTCTCCTTCACAAGGAGACGGGGGGGAAACTTCTTCTCAAGGAGGAAGTACAAACCCACCAAATCCCTCTCACAGGAAAGGTCCATTACCTACTCACACAATGGATGGAACTAATCCTCCACCAAATCTCCCTATGCCATACCTAGTCTTTCCAGCTCACCGGATCAACCATCTCACACGCTAGTGAGTGCTACTGTTTTGGGATCATATTTAATTGGTTCCACTTTGCTTGGGTGAAATAACCAAGGTCATCCATTTATTAGTTCTCCTTCACAAGGAGACGGGGGGGAAACTTCTTCTCAAGGAGGAAGTACAAACCCACCAAATCCCTCTCACAGGAAAGGTCCATTACCTACTCACACAATGGATGGAACTAATCCTCCACCAAATCTCCCTATGCCATACTTGGCATCCCTCAACATTCTTGATTTAACCAAACTCACGAATGATCCCATTTTGCATGACCTCACTTGGCCCAATATGCCTACAAAATTGCCTTTAGATATTCAAAAGTTTGAAGGAAAACTGGGGGAAGATCCTACCAACCATGTTATCACCTTCCACTTATGGTTCTCTTTAAACAACATCATGTACGATTCCATCTGATTGATGTTATTTCAAAGAAATCTCACTGGTTCATCAGCCAAATGGTATGTGGACGAAAAATCAGGGTCCCATGTGACCTTTGAATCATTTCCCAAGACCTTTTTCTCCTTTTTCCAAATACCCATTCATCATGGCATTGGATTATAAATCCTTTCCGAGTTCAAACAAACCACTGCTATCCATATCTCTGACCACATCCATGAATGGCATCAGAGACGTAGTTTGTTTAAAGAAGAAACCACCAAAGAACAACGTCTTGATTGGTTTCTTAAATAACTCATATCTATTATTGATAAGGATGTAACATCCACTTTTCCTTAGTTAGAAGAGGAATCCATTAATAAGGCCTAACATTTTGACCCCATCTATGCTCAATCAGGTTACTTGTACATAGTATTTCCTGATGCACCCAGACCCATATCATTTGACAGGACAAACCTGGGATGTTCCATGTTGTAGATGGGTTGATTGGTTCTATAACCCATATCAACCCTTACGGCTACCTTTCACCCACCTATGGTGCACATCTCAATCAGGTTACTTGTACATAGTATTTCCTGATGCACCCAGACCCATATCATTTGACAGGACAAACCTGGGATGTTCCATGTTGTAGATGGGTTGATTGGTTCTATAACCCATATCAACCCTTACGGCTACCTTTCACCCACCTATGGTGCACATCAATATATGAAAACATATGGAGGGACATCTTATTACCCTCCTCCCACTCACCAACAATCATATCCTGTTGCTCCCCCTCCACCATTGGGTGGACCCCCATCGGTACCCATGTTGTATCCAGTCTCTCAACCAAGTACAAGTTCACCCTCAACCCCCTCATATAACCTCAACATTAATGGAATTTCTTCAAATTCCTACATTCCATATGGATCGTCTCCACAAAATAATTGATATTTTTTATTTCCTGGTCCACCCCACCTGGTCGCTCCACCACCAGGACAACCACATGTCGATGTTAAATTTGTTCAACCTTCTCCCATTCAACAAGTTCATACTTTTGAACAGTTGAATATGGAAAATATGTCCCATCAACCGAATAATTACAAGAATAAAGGAAAAAACCGAAATAATAACAACCCAAGACCAGGAGGAAATAACCCCCAACAAAACCATCTCGCTGGGGGAAACCAGAACCAAGGCAACCAAAACCCCCAAGGGGGCAACAATAACAATCAACCACGACAAGGGAAGCACAATAACCTCATAAAATAACTTCCCTTTCACTCTATGTGGTGAGTATGGACATTATAATCACCATTTCCCCCAAATTGTTGATTTAAAACAAATGAAAGAATCCATGAACACACAAATTCCTTTAGCGTTGCCTGCCCCTTAGCAGGTCCCAGAACATTATTTTCAACTTCCACCTATGAATATTTTACAAAACCCTATTCCACACCAAGGTGTGATGAATACCCAACAGGAGATAATCCCAATCCCACCACAAATGGGGCAGTATCAAAACACGAGTCCCAATCAACTTGGGAATCTGACTGATCGAAACATACTCCTTACCAGCGAAGAAGAAATTCTTCTGCAAACACGCGATCATCAATAAGGTATTCCCCCCTGACTCTACCCCAACCACCTCATAAACAAATCCAACTCCAATTAGACAACCTCTGTTGATTCTCTGCCCTAACATTGAACCAAACCCCCATATACTTCGTATGTTGTTACGATAGAATGTGCATAATGCTCATGCTAGGGAAGCACATAACAACAATCTAGTTGATGACTTAGAACAATATCCTACAACCATGTCATTATTGGAGGTCCTCCAAAATTGTCCATCTCTATGGAAATCCTTTCTTTCCACCTTGGGGGAAGTTGACCTAGTTGATACTGGACTCATCACCTTTGATCTAGATAGCGAAGAACCATGCCTCCTCGCCCTAGTATCTTTTCAAATACTAGTTAAGATCTGGAACATCACAGTTCATCAGTGCATCATCGATGAAGATGCATCCACATGCATCATATCCAAAGTAGTATTGTAAAAAACTTGGCTCACTTGAGCTAGTACCATTTTCCATCACTCTTTGAGCTTACGATGGTCACCCATCATCCTCTGAAGGGATCTTCCAAAATGTCCCTATAGAACTTGGGGGAAACACTATATTGATTGACATTGAAGTTATTGACATACCACGTGATTACAATATCTTATTCGTACATAGCTGCATGTATGCTATGAAGGTGATATCCTCTTCTATGTTTCGAATGATGATTTTCCCCCACAATAGGAAAATCATCACCATCGACCAACTTATACATTACGAACCTAATCATTCTTCCAACATTGATAACATTCTCCCCCTAGTCCACACTAACTCAGATTATTTTTCGATCATAGACCTGGGTCCTAGAATATTCAAGGACCCATCCTTGTTGGGGGCATATCATGGAGCACCACCTCTCCTACACCCTTCTATTTCATCACAAGTGTGTGTTTTGTTCTAATGGAAAAAATATCAAAGACAATACCCCTCCCAGAAAGGCCCCTCCCCACATCAAAATTCCACTAGTCGAAGCACTATTAACTCAGGAATTCCCTGAGAACCCCACTGCCCCACTTATCCTAGATTTTCTCCCACTCTAAGCGAAAATCCTGCTTTGGGAGACAGTCCCCCAAGACATTACCCAAATTCCCTTTTTCTACCCCCCACCTAGAATCCAAGCATTCTAGGTAGCTTCTACTCTCACCCTTCCAAACATGGTTCTTTCCATCCCTATCTGGTATATTCATCCACCTACTACGGTTCCTACACCATATCTCCCTCCTCAGACAGAGGGATTACCAATGCATATCTCATTACAAGATCCTGCCACACCACCCTCACCCCCAAATGGAGGCAACACCACCACCACTAGGGGAAAACGAAGGAAGAATGAGCCCATAGCTCTGCTCCCTCCCCAAGCTCGACCTCCTTATGCACTATGCAAAAGAGAAGGACACCCCACTAACAGATTTCCTACTCTTCATGAGTTTCGCAATCTTATCCAACTCCCCAAAGAAACCCCATTGCTTGCAACTCCACCAATTACATCCACTGATACTATGGAGTCCTCAACCACACACAAGAAAGGGATATGAACCAATTTTGTGTGTGCCATATGTTCAGAATATGGCCATTACACTCATCATTTCCCACCTCTACCTCAATTTCCCCAAACATTAGTCGTAGTATGCCACACATCTCATCTATATCCCTCTCAGTCACTCACCACGGAGGCTCACATTACTGGCATTCGTTATATTTCGTCGTTAGTCCCCGAGTGAACAAGGTACCATCCATAATATCATGACATTCATTTTATGTCAAGCGATCCATCACACCCCATACACAATATCCCTTCTACGTCCTCACCCCTTGAGGACAATAACACATACCCAGTGACAGTTCCCCCTACCACCTCCTAGTATCCCCTATATTCTCGCATTTTCCACTGCGAAAAACATATCCTCGAGGAACTGAATACCCCTGATTGCCCATGGAATGTGCTCTATCACTGAGCACTCTTCCTTTCACAAGAGGCCTTTCACCCTCCTACCCAAGCCTCTGTGTGCGCAATCGAAATGAAAGATTTTATTCCTTCGGGGCATATTGACTGGTTCAAAAACCCTATCCCTACCCCCGATTCTTTTGAAGAAGGAAACATGGCCAACATCTCCCCCACCATCAAAATTGACATTTCCATTAAACCTAGCATCATAGAAGAAATCACCATTGGCGTTTCATGCTCCCATGAAGAAATCATTGCTTATAAATCTCTCTTTCAGGAATATCGGGACATTTTTCCCTGGTCATATACGGAGATGCCTGGCCCTGATCCTTCTATAGTCGAACATCGAATCGACACCTGGTCGGATATCACCCTCGTTCATCAAAAGAAACGCCCCCTCCACCCAACCAAAGTTGTGGCCATCAAAGCCGAAATTGAAAAGTTACGTGTTGTTGGATTCATTTACCCCATTGCGTACACTTCTTGGGTCTCCAACCACGTCCCTACTAACAAAAAACAGGGAACTATTTGCGTCTACACTGACGTTCATGATCTCAATCATGCTTGTCCCAAAGACAACTTCCCAACCCCTTTCATCAACCAAATCATCGATGATTGTTCCAGCCATGAAGCATTGTCCTTTATGGAAGGGTTCTCCGACTATAATCAAATTCAAATCCACCCAGCAAATCAGTACAAAACTGCTTTTACAACCCCTTAGGGTACCTTTTCTTATTGTGTCATGGCTTTTGGACTCAAAAACGTCGATGTTATGTTTCAACGAGCCATAACCTATGTTTTTCATGATCTTTCTCACATCATCCTTGCTTATTTGGATGACCTCACTGCCTGATCCAAAAAGTGAACTCAACATTTAGACGACTTACGCATCGTTTTCCAATGATGTCGCCAATACAATATCTGATTGAACCCCCTCATGTGTGTCTTTTACGTCACTGTCGGATGCCTCCTTGGGTTGATTTTCTCCCAAAACAAAATCACTATGGACCCCCTCAAGGTAAAAATCTATCGCATAAATTCCACCACCTAGGGATTTACACTAACAACAGAGCCTACAAGGCAAATCCAACTTTTTACATCACTTTGTCCCAAACTACACTACTCATGCACATGGTTTTCTCTACCTACTGTGACATGATATCCCATTTCAATGGGACAAACATGCTCAAACAAATTTTGATGGTTTAAAATACACCCTATCCAATGCCCCTTTGATTAGTCCCCCTAACTATGATCCCGATTACATCCTCTACTTATCATCCTTTGTTGTTTCAGTAGCAAGAGTCCTTATCCAATTAGGGGATGATGGGTGTAAACATGTGATTTACTACATTAGTAAAAACCTTTCAGGACCACCCTTGAAGTATAATCATGATGAGAAACTAGCGTTATCATTTTTCCTCGAAGTCCAAAAACTGCGACATTACATACCAATTTGAACTACCAAGGTTGTAGAATATTCCAACCCCATGCAGTACTTGCTTGGTCGACAACAGATTAATGGTAAAATTTCTCGATGGATCGTTATCCTTCAGGAATATGATCTAGAGTTCTCTACTCCCAAAATCAAGAAAGATCTGGTCTTATCTGAACTCATTACGGGCTTTTCCCTCGAATGCCAAAGCTTCCCCCATCAATGAGGATTCCCCCAATGAAAACATCTTCTTCAACCCCTCTGACGACCCCTGGTATGACAACCTCCTTGTCTACCTTCATACACAGAATTTTGGGTCTCATCTCTCTTGAGATGATCGTCGATGCATTCGCCATCAAGCCCCTTGATACCTCCTCATCGGAGACATTCTCTATCAACGCAGGGTCGAGACCATTCTTCGGCGATGTCTTACCATTGATGAAGTCGACGGAGTCTTGAACGATTGCCACAATGATGCTTGTGGTGGTCACCTCTTGGGTATGTCCACCACACAAAAAATCATTTGAGCAGGGTACTTCTAGCCCACTTTGTTTCATGACTGCATCCATGTTGTCAAGTGATGTGACAAATTCCAGCTTTATGCAAACAAAGCATGAGCTCCACCAATTCTTCTACACCCAGCCATCACCGTCAGCCCCTTCTATAAATGGAGCATAGAATTCATTACTTTCCATACTCCATCCAGTAATGGACACAAATACATTATCATGGAAGTGGATTACTTTACCAAATGGGTCAAATCCATGCTCACATTTAACAACATCGCTGACACAGCAACGCGTTTTTTCTTCAACCACGTCATTACCTGGTTCAGAGTCCCATGAAAGTTAGTTTTCGATCATGGTAAACATTTTAAGAATGATATATTTGCATAACTCTCCTCAAAATTAGGCTTCACCCATGAGTTCACCTCCCCATACTACCCTTATTCCAACAGCTAGGTCGAGGCTATCAACAAAGTCCTCAAAACCATGCTACAACGTATTGTAAACGCATATAAGACCAACTAGAATCATATGTTGTTTTTCGCTTTATGGGCTGATCGCGTGGCAGTCAAATATGCCACTTGTTTTACACTATTCCACTTTATCCATGGGATCGAAGCCACCCTCCCTATCGATTATGAAATCCCCATGTTATGCACTTCCATAGAGCTCTTATCTGACACTACTCCAATGGAGTAGTGCCTGCTGACCTTAGAGTCACTTGATGAAGACCACCAATCTTCATTAAAACACAATGAGGAAGCCAAAAAATGGTCCAAAGCCACCTTCGACTGCCATGTCAACCTTCACTCATTGAACTAAGGTGATCTTGTGTTAGCCTATGATATCGCCCATCACACTCTGGGCCATGGGAAATTCAAATCATTATGGCATGGCCCCTTCATCATCCAACATTTCCTCACTAAAGGCACCTACATCTTGGCCTCTCCACAAGGATACCCTCTCAAAGAACCCATGAACGGGTTGTACTTAAAGAATTTTTACACCTAAGCGTGGCCCTGCTACCTTAGGTTTCTCTTTCTACACATTTGTATAGTTTTTATTCTTCTTTACTACCACCACTCCTCATGTCTAATCTATCACCCATGTTATTGACAAATGCATCATCCATCATCCTACCACATCAGTTACACCAACAGTGCTAGCCATTGGACCCAGAATCTTGCTTCGACTGCTTGGGCCATCTATACCCCCTCACAGATCCTAGTCCATTCCAATGGTATATGTTTGTGCTCTACAACCAATAACCAAGTTGAATATGATTTCGTCATTGGTCTCCTTGCTGAGGCTAGTCACTGCCACATTCGTCACCTTAGCGTTCTATTAGATTCCCATCTTGTCGTCCTCCAGCTCAACAATATGTATCATGTTCACGATCCTTGCCTCTTTCACAAATACCTGCAAGTTAGACTCCTATCTTACAACTTTGATTCCATCACATTTACACATAAAGAAACCTCATTCAAGTAGCATATCACATGGCTAACCTAGTATTAGATTGGAATTTATCACATTAAACAACATCATATACATAAACATCATACATCATAAAAATACAAAGCATAAAGACATGAATGGTCAAAATATATCCATCATATGTATATCATCAAGGTCATACAATGTTTTACAACAAATAGATATGCAAATGCCTGTAGGATCATGAGTCCCATCACCCCTATGAGAACAAAAAATGGGTATCCAATACCCTATAAAAAGCTGGGCCCATAAACCCATATACATAAAAAAAATCATCACTCAAGGTGCCCCCAGAGCTCCCCCCCCAAGTCCTCTATCAGTCAAAGGTTCCCCACCAACTCGGGGGCCTCTAGCTCCAGGAGACATCCGACCAATCATCGTTTCCCCCGCAACTGTGGCTCTACGAATCAATGTCTGCCACTCTGCTGGTACCCCCACACATTGGTCCAGGACCTCCTCATCCTGGATATGGGCCCATATGCCCTCTGGAACACCCTATAAGACCACTCAAATCGTCGACACAGATACTCTAAAGTGGCCACAACATCCCCCTATGGCTCTCTGGCTAGTCCAGCACCATCGTCATCTCACTGACACCTCTTTCCAACCCTCGGCTCCGGAGGCTCCTATCGAGCCAGCTCCTGTAGAGCCGACTCCTCGATGACCTCTACCTCTCGTCCTCGGGGTTCAAAACCTACAAAACAACACCAGATATAATGTCAGCATCCATATACATATATGATAAATTTTATCTACCAAAATCAAAACATAAAAAAATACAACACGTACCTCTATGGTCCTAGTCCTCCCTAGGGGGTAGCACCGTGTCTATATCCTGACGGTAGTCCATACCCACGTATGGATATCTCAAGATCACCTATTTCATATGATGCCACACTTGCACAACCTTGGCCATGAAATAGTTCCCACCCTCCCCTCCTCCATGTCATTCCAACATGTGTGCCCATTGCATCAATTGCGGCTCTCGTCGCCCTGCTGGCTCCAGTAAAATCCTTGAACACAATAGAGGCACCCTCTCCAAAAACCAGGCCACTAACACGAACCCGAACGCAAAGTCACCATAGTCAGCACACTGACATTGGTTCAACTAGGACATCATCTTGGTGTGCATCAGCACACCCCATGCAAATAGGTCCCCGTCCAGGACCTTCTCCACCACCCTGAGTTGACTACTAATGATCCACTGAGTACCCAAGGATCCGTAGATCCTCACCACCATCCTTGCGATGCACTCATTCAATAAGTCATCAATGGCCTCAATACGGACAACTGAACCCGATATTGGGTTTGGCCCAGTACAGTGTCGAGTCGCCATGGTCTCTACCCAATCCTCCCCTGGCATATGGGGATCAACAGCTAGGGCCATCCCCCGGAATGGGAGTCTTGTCAAAAAATACACATCCTCTGTCACATAGAATGTCAACTACTCCCCCCTCACAATGAAGCATTGTAGATCAATGCTCCACATCCTAATAAGAAACTGGAGCAAGTACTCTTGTGACCGTATAAGGGGGCAGTCAAAAAAATTGAGCAACCCGCAGGTTGTCAAGTGTCTACGTACACCTGGTTGCACCCTCACAACCTCTCATAACCAGTCCCAATCCCTCTCTCGCCATTGGATCGTCATTGTGTTCTAGAATCTTTTGATCACCTGTATCCACCCAAGAACAACTGATCAGCCACATCATTCATTAAAAATCATAAAATATAAAAAAAAAAATATACACCCCTTAGCCTACACACAATGTGTGGATTTTCCCCATACAGTTGTGCATTTGTGCCCACCTATTCTTCAAACAGATGCGCACTAATGCACAGTTGTTTCTTCTACATGCACGCATGGGTGCACACCTGTCAGTCAGACAGGGGTGCATCCAATGCACGCATGTCTGGTCATCCCTCGCACACATGTGCACGGTTGTCTCATGAACAACAGCACATTATGTGTGAGATTCCTTGCCACAGTCATGCATTCATCATGTGCGATTGTGTGGAAAAAAATTGCACATAATGTGCGGGAAATGGAGTTTTACCTGTGCATGGGTATTCCCCATTTTTTCATGTACTGGTGGGCCCCCACCCTTAAAATCCCATGTACAGCCCTCCGTACAACCCCTACCTACAAACTATCAAATTCACAATGTGCAGGATGATAGGGCCACTAACTTGTCTCTTGTCACTCCCAGATCAGTAGCCTCACACTCCCGCAATCTCTAAATCTCCTCACAGCTCCCTCATCAGTAATACAAGGGAAAAACTCTCTATGGCCAGGGTAAACCACAATAGACATGTATGACTGCAGAAATATACTCAATTACAACATATGCTATATAAAATAATGTGCAAGGGAGATAAGAAAGAGGCCTACCTCGTTCCAACGTTTGAATATGTCCATCGTTGAGCACTTCGACCCAAAGATTTATACCTATGACAAGTTCTCAACAAACAAGTAGAGAAAGCATATAGTGATAATATAAAAGGTTAACACATTAGATAGCATAATCCATCAATAAACATTACTAACATTCCCATGGATAATAATCATATATTTGCACGATACCAATAGGACGGGAAAGGAGTATTTTTATTAATAAATGATCAGCAAAAGTGATAACATTACAGACTTCCATGCCAGCACAGTTCAAAACCAAGAAACCAAGTTCCTTCCAACTAGGCCTCCACCAGTTCAATCCTCCACCAAAGGCAAGCTCATAGAAGGGAGACAATGAGGTTCTCTCAATAATAAGGGAAGAGCTTGGGGGTTGAACACTGTGTTTAGACTTGAGGAACAAAGGGATGTAGACTCATTATGAATTAATTTCTCCAGAGTAACTTTGCTCTCAAAGTTGAATGCTTTATCCTCTTTTCCATAGCTCGGAATTGTTCTCTTATAGCCTTCAAAATGAAATTGAAGGGCCGAGTCGGAACGTTTCCAGTATATGGAAGGCCAAGGATCAGAGATCTTCTGTCGTGACATGGAAACCTGACTTCATTTTTGTATTTTATGGCACAAATACCAATGTACACAAGTTGTAGTGGAGCAACATGCATATATGCATGCTACATAGTAGATAGGGCGTGTATATGTGGAAAAATATGTATTTTTATCTCTGGATTCATCAAAAAGGGATGACAAGTCTGCATAGGGAAATAGAAAAAAGGCCCTCTATGCAAGATAGCAATGGTGATGAAAATATTTCTATAATAGATGCCCCCTAATGTGTGATATCATAGGAGTATCTGCGATGGCCGAAATACATTATAAATAACCAAGAAGTGGAGTGGTGTAAACCCGGCTGGAAAGACTAGTTGCTCATTACATTCTATGTTGACTTTACATACATGGCTGACAATAGAATACAATGCAGATCCATGTGGAAAATATACCAAATAAGTGTCT
>CBVK0102607333.1:0-22840 GCA_900067695.1 Picea abies
AAATGTGTGTGGTATTTTCTAGCTAGATCTATTTTGTGCAGGTTCAAAACATTTACAATTGTGACGATAGGGCAATGTGTGACACATTGTGACATCTAGAAATGTTTGTCAAAATGCAACGTCAAGATATGTGTATCACATTGGAACGCAAGGACATGTTCATCACATTGGGATGACAAGTATATTTTCATCACATTGCCACATCTATTTATGCTCATCACATTGTGATGCCAGTGCTATGTTCATCAAAATGTAATGTTACTATGTTTGGTAGATTGTAGTGTTACTATGTTTGACACGTTGCAACGTTTGGAAATATTTTTCACATTGTGACGTCAAGATATGTGCATCACATTAGTATATGAGGATATGTTCATCATAATGCAATGACGTGGCTATGTTTGTCATATTGCGATGTATGTTTATATTTGTCACATTGTGACGCCTGGGTTATGTTTGTCACATTGCAACGTTACTATGTTTGGTAGATTTAAACGTTAATATGTTCGACACATTGCAACGTTACTATGTTTGGTAGATTGCAATGTTAGTATGTTCGAAATATTGTGATGTTTGGAAATGTTTGTCATATTACGACATTAGGATATGTGCATCACATTTCAATGTGAGGAAATGTTTGTCACATTATGATGATAGGGCGATGTGTGGCAGATTGTGACGTCTATTGATGTTCATCACATTACGACATTACTATCCATATTATGATGACATGGCTATGTTTGTCACATTGCGACGCCATTTTATTCTCGTCCCATTGCAACGTTACTATGTTTAGCAAATCGTAAGGTTACTATGTTTGTTAGAGTGAAACGTTACTATGTTTGACACATTGCAACATCAATACATTATTAAATTGATATCTTTAAGTTATTTATTAATAAAGTAATAGATTAATACGTTATATATATTATTAATACATTAAAGTAATACATTAATTCAATTTAAAGTATTAATACATTATATATATTATTGCATTAAAGTAAATCATTTTGTTCATCACATTGCGACGTTACTATGCTTGGCATATTGCAACGTTACTATGTTCATCACATTGTGACGTTATTATGTTTGGTAGATTGCAATGTTACTATGTTCGACAGATTGTGAATTTTGGAAATGTTTGTCACATTGCGAACTTGGTATATGTGTGTCGCGTGGCAACATGAGGCAATGTTCATCACATTTTGAAGACAAGGCAATGTGCGACACAATGTGACGTTTGGAAATGCCTATCACAATGTGACGTCAGGATATGTATGTCACATTGGAACACGAGGATATGTTTGTCATATTATGAAAACATGGTTATGCTCATCCCATTGCCATGTTCATTTATGTTCATCACACTATGACACCAACGCTATGTTTGTCAGAATGAAATGTTACTATTTTTGGTAGATTGCAGCGTTACTATGTGCATCACATGCGACATCAGGATGTGTGCGTCACATTGGAATGGAAGGATATGTTCATCACAATACAATGGCATGGTTATGTTCATCACATTGTGATGTATGTTTATGTTTGTCACATTGCGACACCAAGGCTATGCTCATCACATTCCGATGTGTGTTTATGTTCATCACATTGTGACGCTAGGGATATTTTCGTCACATTGAAACGTTACTATGTTTGGTAGGTTGCAATGTTAATATGTTCGACACATTGTGACATTACTATGTTTGGTAGATTGCAACGTCAATATGTTCGACAGATGGCGATGTTTGGAGATGTTTGTCACATTGCGACATCGGGATATGTGTGTCACATTGCAACCTAAGGAAATGCTTGTCACATTGCAATGATAGGGTGATCTGCAACATTTTGTGACATCTATTGATGTTCACCACATTACGACATTACTATCCACATTACGATGACATGCTACTATGTTCGACACATTGCAACATTTATAGGTTTGTCATATTGTAATGTCTGGTTTTGTTCGCCATATTGCAACATCGAGGCATGTTTGTCAAATTACAAGGTTGGTTTGTGTTTGACACATTATGAAAAAGAAGGTTTGGAAAAGTTAAAAAAAACAAATCTAAGTGTTTCCTTTGTGAAAAAGATAGGAACCTTGAACAAATGCGATATATTACATAGAAGAAAACTTAGAATCATAAATTTTGCAAGGACATTGATAGCATATGATCTTGAATTGTAAAATATATCCCCTCCAAACAAACAAATATAAAAATAGAGTAAGCATTTATGCATCCAACTTATTGGTATTGCAAATTGCGATTGTTAGGAAAAAACAAAGGAAGGGGTTAAAACCATTTACAATTTACAGTAGTAAAATATTTAACTCAAATCCATTTTTGACTAACTTTGATCGATTTTGTGATATTTTTTTAGCGGATCGATTCATACAACTAACGTGTTCTGGTACAACTAACGTGTTTATACAAGAAAACTCTAAGACAAAAGTGACATATTCTTTCATACCATGGTGTTTTCTTTTTATATTTTTATCATGAAATAAGATTTTTATCAAAATAATTTTTTTATAGTAGAATATTTCATAAACATATGAAATATATTTATATCTTTTGACAAATTTAAAATATCTTAATGTCAATTAAAATATAAAATTTTATTTTTCTCTTTATATATTGTTATTAGATATTTGGTTTAAAATATAAAATATTGTCTTTTTCTTGATATAATATATTTTTATTAGATCTTTGATTTACATTGAATACATTTTCTTTTTAAGAAATAAATATTATAATTATTTAATATTGTTAATTTTTTAATTAAATCTTATATTTATTATAATTATTTAATATTGTTAATTTTTTAATTAAATTTTGTATTTATTTGATGTGATATTTATTATTATTGTTTAAATTTGTTTACTTATATTTAAATAATGTGTTAGTATTTTGGGGACTATTTTAAATAATTTAATTTCAATTAAAAGTTATTTACATTTTGTAGTATTTTGATTATTATTTTAAATAATTTATTTTCAAGTAAACCAACAAAATAATCATTTATTTATAAGAGGTGTTAAAACAAAAAAATATATATAATTATAGTAATTATAATTATAAAGATATATAATTAGAAAGTTTTTATTATAAAAAAAATAAAATTTGTTATGAAAAAATAGGATTTGTTATTAAAAAATTAGGGTTTGTTATTTAACAAACCCTAAAAATAAGTTTTTATTATAAAAAAATAAAATTTGTTACGAAAAAATAGGATTTGTTATTAAAAAATTAGGGTTTGTTATTTAACAAACCCTAATTTTTATAGATGCTTATAAAAGAATATACATACTTTTTTTATAAAGAATATAATGTTTCTTATATGGTATGGCAAAGAATATACATGCTTAATATTGAAAATTATATACATGCTTATATGTCATGAAAAAGAAGCCAAAAAAACACAATCCAAAATATATGGTTATATAATCTCGCAGAGGAGCGTCGTTACTATGTTTGGTAGATTGCAACGTTACTATGTTCGACATATTGTGATGTTTGGAAATGTTTGTCATATTATGACATTAGGATATGTGCATCACATTTCAATGTGAGGAAACGTTTGTCACCTTATGGTGATAGGGCGATGTGTGGCAGATTGCGACGTCTATTGATGTTCATCACATTACGAGAATACTATCCATATTATGATGACATGGCTATGTTCGTCACATTGCGATGTCATTTTATGCTCGTCACATTGCAACGTTACTATGTTTAGCAAATTGTAAGGTTACTATGTTCGTTAGAGTGAAATGTTACTATGTTTGACACATTGCAACATCAATACATTATTAAATTTATATATTTAAGTTATTTATTAATAAAGTAATAGATTAATACATTATATATATTATTAATACATTAAAGTAATACATTAATTCATTTTAAAGTATTAATAAATTAATACATTATATATATTATATATATTATTACATTAAAGTAATACATTTTGTTCATCACATTGCGACGTTACTATGCTTGGTATATTGCAATGTTACTATGTTCATCACATTGTGATGTTATTATGTTTGGTAGATTGCAACGTTACTATGTTCGACAGATTGCGAATTTTGGAAACGTTTGTCACATTGCGAACTTCGGATATGTGTGTTGCATGGCAACATGAGGCAATGTTCATCACATTGTGAAGACAAGGTGATGTGCGACACAATGTGACGTTTAGAAATGCTATCACAATGTGACGTCAAGATATGTATGTCACATTGGAACATGAGGATATGTTTGTTATATTATGACGACATGGCTATGTTCGTCTCATTTCCATGTTCGTTTGTGTTCTTCACACTGTGACACCAACGCTATGTTTGTCAGAATGCAACGTTACTATTTTTGGTAGATTGCAACGTTACTATGTGCATCACATGCGACATCAGGATGTGTGCATCACATTGGAATGGAAGGATATGTTCATCACAATACAACGACATGGTTATGTTCATCACATTGTGATGTATGTTTATGTTTGTCACATTGTGACGCCAAGGCTATGTTCATCACATTGCGATGTTTGTTTATGTTCATCACATTGCGACGCTAGGGATATTTTCGTCACATTGAAATGTTACTATGTTTGGTAGGTTGCAATGTTAATATGTTTGACACATTGTGAAATTACTATGTTTTGTAGATTGCAATGTCAATATGTTCGACAGATGGCGACGTTTGGAGATGTTTGTCACATTACGACATCGAGATATGTTTGTCACATTACAACATGAGGAAATGTTTGTCACATTGCAACGTTAGGGTGATGTGAAACATTTTGTGACATTTATTGATGTTCATCACATTACGACATTACTATCCACATTACGATGACATGCTACTATGTTCAACACATTGCAACATTTCTATGTTCGTCATATTGTAATGTCTAGTTTTGTTCGTCAGATTGCAACATCGAGGCATGTTTGTCAAATTACACGGTTGGTTTGTGTTTGACACATTACGAAAAAGAAGGTTTGGAAAAGTTAAAAAAAACAAATCTAAGTGTTTCCTTGAAAAAGAAGGTTTGGAAAAGTTAAAAAAAACAAATCTAAGTGTTTCCTTTGTGAAAAAGATAGGAACCTTGAACAAATGTGATATATTACATAGAAGAAAACTTATAATCATAAATTTTGTAAGGACATTGATAGCATATGATCTAGAATTGTAAAATATATCCCCTCCAAACAAACAAATATAAAATTAGAGTAATCATTTATGCATTCAACTTATTGGTATTGCAAATTGCAATTGTTAAGAAAAAACACAGGAAGGGGTTAAAACCATTTATAATTTACAGTAGTAAAATATTTAACTCAAATCTATTTTTGACCAACTTTGATCGCTTTTGTGGTATTTTTTTTGCGGATCGATTCATACAATTAACGTGTTTATACAAGGGAACTTTAAGACAAAAGTGACATATTCTTTCATACCATGGTGTTTTCTTTTTATATATATTTTTATCATGAAATAAGATTTTCATCAAAATAATTTTTTAATAGTGGAATATTTCATAAACATATGAAATATATTTATATCTTTTGACAAATTTAAAATATCTTAATGTCAATTAAAATATAAAATATTATTTTTCTCTTTATGTATTGTTATTAGATATTTGGTTTAAAATATAAAATATTGTCTTTTTCTTGATATACTATATTTTTATTAGATATTTGATTTACATTGAATACATTTTCTTTTTAAAAAATAAATATTATAATTATTTAATATTGTTAATTTTTTAATTAAATCTTGTATTTATTTGATGTCATGTTTATTATTGTTGTTTAAATTTGTTTACTTATATTTAAATAATGTATTAGTATTTTGGGGACTATTTTAAATAATTTAATTTCAATTAAAAGTTGTTTATATTTTGTATGTTAGTATTTTGATTATTATTTTAAACAATTTATTTTCAAGTAAACCAACAAAATAATCATTTTTATTTATAAGAGGTGTCAAAACAAAAAAATACATAATTATAGTAATTATAATTATAGAGATATATAATTAGAAAGTTTTTATTATGAAAAAATAAAATTTGTTATGAAAAAATAAGATTTGTTATTGAAAAATTAGGATTTGTTATTTAACAAACCTTAATTTTTATACATGCTTATAAAAGAATATACATACTTATAAAAGTATAAAGAATATAATGTTTCTTATATGGTATGGCAAAGAATATACATGCTTAATATTGAAAATTATATACATTCTTATATGTCATGAAAAAGAAGCAAAAAAAACACAATCCAAAATATATGGTTATATAATCTCGCAGAGGAGCGTTGCGACTGAGAAATATAGCATAACATATTACCTTGGTATTTATGGTATGATAAACTCTATTGTTAATGGTATGATAAACTCTATTGTTAATATTATCTTGTGTGAAGTCAAACAAATAAAGTTATTTGAATGCGACATGCATATGCTCATCCAATGACCAACGCCAATATATACGTATGTGAGACACTAGTGGATATCGATATTTCTACGCTCCATACAAAAAACGTATTATGGCTATAGTGACGGTGCAAGAAATATAAATATGTGATAGGTGGGAATGGCTTTCGTAATGCATAAACATATGACACCGTAATTCATAGCTTCCATAAAATTATTTTTTTTATACTGGAATGTTTCATAAAAGCTATTCATAGCCACTAGCACTTGCTCTCACACCTTGCCAAACACAAACATCCAATGTCTATTGATTAAAACCATAGAGAGTATTGTTGATGTTTCAAAACCCTACATATTGTGCAGAGTAAAAACATACCCGAATATTTTCATCTGGGAGCAATAATATGAGTACTGAAAAAGAGCGCTTTCATTTGTAAGAAATGATTTGAGAGTTGAAAAGAGCGCTTTGATTTCTTTATGCCCATTGTTTTTTTAGCAGGGGTGGTGTCTTGCAATCCGAGACCATCCATCAGTTGGAGTACTGGAATTGTTGAATTTGGGAATTAGAGGAGGTTTCGACAGGCTTGTTGGGGTTCCATAGTTTCAACTATTCACTAAATTAAATTTGAGGGCATGATTATATGTATTATAACTCGATAGAAATGGATTGAAATTACTATACCTCGTATTCCACCCACCATTTCCTTTTAGGAAGCCTGGAAACCTCCATTACCATGTGCATGTAGAAAATGAAACGCATGATCAATATGAAAGATCTAGTTCATCGTTGTATGGGAGATATGGCCAAACTTGGCGAAAATGTAAATCTAAATATTTAGAAGATAAAAGGTTAATAGTGAAGTAAATATTTAATCTCATGTAAGTTTGTTAATCACCTAAATGTGGCAATCAAATTTCTAGACAGTAAATTCTTAACATGATTAAGTAAATGTGAAAAAGTAAATAGGTTAATGGAAGCATTAAAATATGATAGGAAGTTATGAACATTAAATATCATCATTGATTTGGAAGGAAGACGAAGAATATTCCATCATCTTCAATTGTTCTAGACATAAGATTATAATTTATAATTAAAAGATCATTAAATGTGCCCATTTCCAATAGGTGTACACCTATCCATGTAACTAGGCTACCAGGCTAGATGACTCATCTTGAACCAAGTTTGTTGGAGTCATTGTTGGAGTATCTATTATTGGTGATTCAGTTTGCGAACTTTGTTGTACACCATGTGCAATATGCTCCTCTACCTCATGTTTTTCTTAAGGTATTGCTACTCCAACAGATATAGTCTTGTGTATACATTTATTGCTTCATCTTCTTTGAATTCAACATCCCTGTTGATTATCACCTTATTTGTCACTAGATTATACATCTAAAATACCTTGGAATAATCATTGTACCCAAGAAAGATGCATTTCTCACTTATGTCATATAACTTCCTCCTCAATTCTTTAGGCACATGAGCATATGCTACACAACCAAATACTCTGAAGTGTGCTATATGGAAATTCATAGATGTCCATGCTTCTTGTGGAACTTTGTTCTTCACACTTATAGTAGTAAATCCATTAAAAACATAAATAGATCAAGCTACTACTTATCCCCAAAAATCATTTGAAAAATGTTTTTCTTTGAACATACTTCTTGTCATATTCATAAGTTATGTTTTTCCTTTCAGCTACACCATTTTTCTAAGGTGTATATATTGTTGTAAATTGTCTTTTGATCCCATGCATCTTGAGAAACCATGAAAAACATTTGAATTATATTCACCTCCTCTGTTTGATCTTAACACTTTAATATGATGACCACTTTGTTTCCCCTCCGTTGCCTTGAATTCTCTGAACTTGTCAAAATTCTCTAATTTCTTTGCAGAAAGTACACCCAAGTCTTTCTGTTGTAATCATATATGAAGGTTTGGAAGTAGTAACTTCCTCCTAGTGACTAGGTTAGCTTTGAACCTCACTCATAGATCTATATGAACCAGCTCCAATGCTGTCTTTTCTCTATAAGACACCACTATGGGAAAACTTCTGCTTTGCCACTTTTCTAGAATGCAGCTCTCACGTGAACTAGTTGACTCTTGAATGGAAAAAAGCCTTCAACCATGTTTTTCTACTACAATAGTTTTATACCACCAAAATGTAGATGACCAAATTTGAAATCCCACAACCAAAAATCATCCAAACATGTTTCATTTTTGGAAAATGAGACATATTTTCTATCATAATTCATGGAAAGAGGATACATTATATTATTTCTCATCTTCATCATAGAAATCAACATATTATTGGAGGTTTATTATATCTAAAACAATCATTTTCTTTAAAGATTACATCATACTATTTTTTAGTAAGTTTGCCAACACTAATAAGATTATGTTTAAAAAATGGGGCATAATACACATAAGATATGTGTCTTTTCTTAGCTTATTTGATCTGGATGTTGACCATTCATTTTCTCATAAATTTTAGAATATTGTATGACCTCAAATTGACTTCTGTCCTTATTGAATCATCGATATTTGCAATTAAGTTTATGTATCATGTCATATCATTGCTACACCCACTATCTAAAAACCAAATATTGTTAGAAGTCTCTTGAGTTGTTGATACTGAGAGGGGGGTGAATCGGTATCAATTATAATTTATCACCCTTTAAAAACTTCAACTTTTCAATCAAATAAATGCAACCCAATATACAATAAAGAACATAAGAACAAAGGCATAGTGCACAACAGATTTACATGGAAATCCAAATGGAAGAAAACAATAGAATTCTTTTCTTATATAATAACAAGATTGCATTAATAGGAAGCTACGACTTCCAAGATTCTCCATCTCCAACTGGAAGGAGGCACTAACCCCCTATTTTACAGGAACTAACCTAAAGGAAGCTACAACTCCCTAGATTCCTCAGTTCCAACTAGAAGGAGGCTCCAACCCCCTCTCCTTTCCCCTTCCTTCCACCCTCAAATATGTATATAAAAGAATCAAATTGTCATTGTCGTTGCTACTATCATTGATACATCATCATCACCAAACTGGGTCCACATAAAGGTCCTAGGTCCACATATAAAACCCAACAACCACATAAAAACCTATAGCAATATATCCAAGGATACGCCTCAAATCATGTTCCAAAATATCCAAAATATGATCCTCGCATACTAGGTTCACATAGGGATCCTAGGTACACATGGGTCCACATATAAACCCCAACAACCTCACGACAGCATCAAGACAACATCAAAACTTCATAGTATAGCATACGACAACATCACAACCTTATAACATACCTTGTGTTATAACTCCAGGAAACTCTCCTAGGCTGTAAGTCGGAGATGCCTGGTAACTAACTTCAAGAATTCTGGTTAAAACAGGCTTTCAGTGGTTAACATAGAAGACTTTCTGGGTGAATTAACCACCGAAAGTCAGAATTTTCAGAAAAAACTTCCTTTGGGAAAAAAACAATTTTATCAACCGTGGAATGTCCGTTTCGCACGTTCAAATGGTCGATCGACATCTACAGATCATAATCTTTCTGATGGTGTGATCAGATTTGGATTTGGAGCTCAGGAAGCTATCGAAAATTTCCCTACAAGATTAGGAATCCCTTCAAAAATGCCGGTGCATTTTTTGAGTGCTAACACCTTGAGATTAAGAAAGACCTTAAGAGAATCCCTTAGACTTATCTTGCACACAATAAGACACCCCAAACACCTTGTGCACACCTCAAACTTGATCTCTTTCTTGGTTTCTCAAAAAATATGAAATTATATCCTCTATCTATAGTAATTTTGTCCCAAAACAATTAATTGAGCTGACCTCAATTTTCTTGCTGGGTTGTTCGATGGAAAAATTCATATCTCCACATTCCTATGGATTTACAAGGAATTCCATATACCATTGTAAAGGTCTCGAAATAATATTTCCAACCACGTAACTTTTGCTTCCATTTGAGTTATTTATTTAGGATAAAAACTCCATCAAATATAGGGTATCCAAATTGACCACAAATATTACTTTCAACTATCTCCATCTTGAAATATTGGTCTTGGATATTTGTAGGCTTCTTCACCTGACTATAGGGGCTTCTTGACCACACCTCTAGGGATTATTTTGGGCTTCTTCATAGTGTCTTCTCCTGAGGGCCATATTTAAATCTACGCCATAAGAGGACGACTTTGGAGACTCCTTTAAGCAAACCCATATCCTTCTTTATGTTGATCACCAATTACCGAATTTGACATCAATGACAACACCATTCAACAATATCCCCCTTTTTCATTGACACAAACACTCATACTACCCTTGTCATCATGCTCCTTATCTTTCTCTCCCCCTTTGACATCAACGACAAAGGGTAACTCTTCTCTTTGTGGATGCTCCCCTTGAACTCATGGTGGTCAATAGTATTTCACCTTCCTTTTATGTCTTATTATCCTTTCCTTCCTTGTTATAGACCTTGGATCTCTTTTGTTTGACTTCAATACTCTCTCTCTCCTCTTTTTCTATCCTGATGTATATGTTATTTGGTCTTCTTTTTGTTGTTGCAACTAATATTTCCGAGTTTTCTTCTTTGATTTCACATCTTTGGGAATAGAAATTAAGATTGTATCCTCAATTACATATTTTACTAACACTAAGGATATTATGATTCAAATCTTCAACCAGTAAGACATTTTTTGCTTTTACATTTTCACTTCCAAGACTCACTACACCTTTCCCAAGTATTTTGAAAGAGGATTCATTTCCAAATGAAACACTGCAACTTTTTCCTTTCTTTAAGCTAATGAATTTGTTTTGGTCCCCATTCATTTGTGTTGAGCACCCATTGTCTATGTATCGTTCATCATATTTATTTTCAACAAGAAGTGCTAATCAATAGTCTTCCTTGTTTGGATTCCTTTTCATTTCCCATGGATTACAATGTTATAATCAATTAGTGGATCAAATGTATTACAATTTATGTTGAAATATACATGATCATTTCCAGATCTATTATTTACATGATTGTACTTAGTATATCCATAATCATTTATTTTTATCATATAGTTGTTTCTTGCATTGATTTTATAGTGAATTTATTTGTGTTCAAAGTTTCTGCAAGCATAATAATGACCAAGAAAAATAATCTCATACCTGGTAGAAAAGGACCTTCTTGGTGTTTCACCCCTTCTAAATTATTATCTTTTGTTCCAACTAGAGGTGTCATATTCTTGTTGTTCTTCAACTCCCTTTTGTTTGTTGACTCCACTTCTTAAGGCATTTTCATAGTTTCTAGAATTTTCTTCATATTCCCTATATGTTTTAGCTATGTCTGTTGACTTCAAACCGTTGTCATATCCATGTCGTATCTTATCCTTAGGTGATCTCTATATCTTAAGAATTTCATCTAACTTTTCGACACTTCTTTCAAATTTATTATAGTAACTCAAATTTTCCATTGTCAACGTCAACTCTTTTCTTGTGTAATCCAATTCTACTTTTAAATTCTCATAATATTCAATCTTCTTGGCTCTATCTAACTAGGGTTTATCAATTTACTGATATGCATAGATTCATTAGAATTAATTTGTTTATACTGGAATAAACATAACTTTTGTAATTAATAAACTTCAACATAAAATTAATAACTTTATTACATACCTACCCCACACATACCTTCAATATACACATGCATTTAAAGAACAAAATAAATTCCCACCATTTACATAAGTATAATGCAATACACTATATACACTACAATCCCATAAAGGCACTCACATGTTAAAAGGTATTCATGAAATGTGACCAATAATTTTGGATTACAAATTTGATTTTGAGTCTCCAACATTGGCTTGTCGATCGACAAAAAAATTTTGTAGAGCTCCTCGTTACTGAGAAATATCTTCAGTCACACGAGTCGTCAACTACACATTGACCCTAAATAACACCTGATTTCCCATGTGATAGCAACAACATGTAGAGAAATTTGATTTGAATTCATTTCATATGCTATAAGTATGATTTTTTTTATACACATCATTGGTCTAGTGCTACTTGATTGATTCTCAATATTATAGAGAAAAGGAGAAAGCGATAGAGAAATGGAAATATTTTATACTTTGGGAAGATCGATGTAGCAAATAACATGCATGAGTGATCAATGATGTATTAGGTCGATTAAACCTAACCAAAACAAAACTTCTCTACAAGACAAAATCCTATCGTGGATATTATAAGAAAAAAACCCCTCTGCAACGGAAAGTCAATTTGAGAACTTTGAATTTCTCTTAGAATATATCTATATAAACCATCTCGATCGACACCCAAATTGCTTTTATAATTCATAAACATAATAATTTTTTTGTTTGTTTGTTAATTTGTGCGAAATCTGTTGGCAATGCGATTAACCTGTGGCTTGAGAAACCGCGACTCAGGGGCATCTAAGCCATCAAAATCAGTGGCTTGAGAAACCATGACTTAGGGGCATCTAAGCCGTCAAAATCACCTAGGGATCGCACCTGACCTGAGCCACACCAACCCTTTACATGGTTGGATTTTTTGTCCCTGTAGGTTTCAAACCGGTGACTTTAACATCACAAAGTGGCTTAACAACACACTCCGTCACCGACTGTCCTACACCTCGGAGACCATAAACATAACAATTTTAATTAAATATAATTTCATACATTTTTATATAACATTACAAAAGTTCTTTTGAGCATAGATATATTTATTACAAACATTTTATCTCTAAACTTCAAAACACGAGAATAAAGAAAACCACAACAAAATGTAATTCAAATCGATATCCAAGATGCTTGAAAACGAGTTGATCTCATAACATTGTCAATATTATCTAGTTCGAAGTCAAACAAATAAAGTTATTTGAATGTGACATGCATCTGCTCATCCAATGACCAACGACAATATATACGTATGTGAGACACTAGTGGATACCAATATTTCTATGCTCCATACAAAAAAGGTATTATGGATATAGGGACAATACAAGAAATCTAAATATTTGATAGGTGGGAATGGCTTTCGTAATGCATAAACATACGACACCATAATTCATAGCTTCCATAAAATTAATTTTTTTATACTGGAATGTTTCATAAAAGTAAATCAAATCATGGCCACTAGCACTTCCTCTGACACCGTACATTTACCTTTACAAACACAAACATCCAACGTCTATTGATTAAAATCCTAGAGAGTATGGTTGATGTCTCAAAACCATACATATTGTGCAGAGTAAAAACATACACATTTATTTTCATCCAGGAGCAGTAATCTGAGCACTGGAAATAGTGCTTTCATATGGGAGAAATGATCTGAGTGTTGAAAAGAGCGCTTTCATATGGGAGAAATTTCCAATTTTTTTTAGTAGGGGTGGTGTCTTGCAATCTAATACCAACCATCAGTTGGAGTAATGGAATTGTTGAATGTGGGAATTAGAGGAGGATTCAACAGGTTGGTTGGGGTTCACTAAATCAAATCTATCGACATGCTTATCTGTATTATAACTCGATAGAAATGGATTGGAATTACTACACCTCGTATTCCACCCGTCATTTCCTTTTAGGAAGCCTGGAATCCTCCATTACCACGTGCAAATATAAAATGAAATGCAAAACCAATATGACAGCTCTAGTTCATAACTGTATGGGAGATATGGCCAAACATGGCGGAAATGTAAATATAAATATTTACAAGATAAAAGGTTAATAGTGAAGTAAATATTTAATCTCATGTAAGTTTGCTAATCACCTAAATGTGGCAATTAGATGGCTATACACTAATTTCTTAACATGAGTAAGTAAATGTGAAAAAGTAAACAGGTTAATGGATGCATTAAAAAATGCTAGGAAGTTATGAACATTAAATATCGTCATTCATTTGGAAGGACGACGAATAATATTCCATCATCTTCAATTGTTGTCCATAATATTATAATTTATAATTAAAATATCATTAAATGTGCCCATTTCTAATAGGTATACACCTATTCTTGTAACTAGGCTACTGGGCTAGATGTCTCACCTTGAACCAAGTTTGTTGGATTCCTCGTCAAAGTATCTATGATTGGTTATTAGGTTTGCAAACTTCATTGTCCACCATGTTCAATATGCTCCTCTACCTCATTTTTTGCTTTAGGTATTGCTACTCCAACATATATAGTCTCATGTGTACATCCCTTGCTTCATCTTATTTGAATTCAACATCCCTGTTGATTATCACCTTATTTGTCACTGGATTATACAATTAAGATACCTTGGAATAATCATTTTACCCACAAGAAAGATTCACTTCTCACTTATGTCATATAACTTCCTCCTCAATTCTTTAGGCACATCAACATATGCTACACAACCAAATAATCTGAAGTGTGTTGTATTGCAACACATACCTGTCCATGCCTCTTGTTTAACTTTGTTCTTCACACTTTTAGTAGGAAATCCATTCAAAACATAAATAAATCAAGCTACTACTTATCCCCAAAAAATCATTTGAAAAATGTTTTTCTTTGAACATACTTCTTGTCATATTCATAATGG
This sequence comes from Picea abies, assembly GCA_900067695.1. NCBI lineage: Eukaryota > Viridiplantae > Streptophyta > Pinopsida > Pinales > Pinaceae > Picea > Picea abies. The sequence goes on from CBVK0102607333.1 coordinate 15,019, forward strand.
TTATGTTTTTCCTTTCAGCTACACCATTTCCTGAGGTGTATATCTTGTTTTAAATTTTCTTTTGACCCCGTGCATCTTGTAGAAACCATGAAAAGAATTTGAATTATATTCACCTCATCTGACTGATCTTAACACCTTAATATGATGACCACTTTGTTTCTCCATCATTTCGTTGAATTCTCTAAACTTGTCAAAATTCTCTAATTTCTTTGCAAAAAGTACACCCAAGTCTTTCTATTGTAATCATATATGAAGGTTTGGAAGTAGTAACTTCTTCCTAGTGACTAGGTCAGCTTTGAACCTGGCACATAGATCTATATGAACCAACTCCAATGGTTCCTTTTCTCTATAAGACACCACTCTGGGAAAAATTTCCCTTTGTCACTTTTCTAGAATGCAACTCTCACATGAACTAGTTGGCTCTTGAATGGAAGGAAAACCTTCAACCATGTTTTTCTACTACAATAGTTTTATACCACCAAAATGTAGATGACCAAATCTAAAAAGCCACAACCAAAAATCATTCAAACATGTTTATTTTTGGGCAAATGAGACATCTTGTCTATCATAATTCATGGAAAGAGTATACATTATATTATTTTTCATCTTCACCATAGAAATAAACATATTATTGGAGGTTTATTATATCTAAAACAATCATTTTGCTTAAAGATTACATCAGATTATTTTTTAGTAAGTTTTCCAACACTAATAAGATTATGTTTCAAAAATGGGGCATAATACACATATGATATGTTTCTTTTCTTAGCTTATTTGATCTGGATGTTGACCATTCATTTTCTCATAAATTTTAGAAAATTGTATGACCTCAAATTGACTTGAGTCCTTATTGAATCATCGATATTTGCAATTAAGCTTATGTATCATGTCATATCATTTCTACACCCACTATCTAAAAACCAAATATCATTAGAAGTATCTTGAGTTGTTGATACTGAGAGGGGGGTGAATTAGTATCAATTATAATTTATCACCTTTTAAAAACTTTAAATTTTCAATCATATAAATGAAATCCAATATACAGTAAAGAGCATAAGAAAAAAGTCATAGTGCACAATAGATTTACATGGAAATCCAAATGGAAGAAAACAATAGAATTATTTTCTTATATAATAACAAGATTACATTAATCGGAAGCTACAACTTCCAAGATTCTCCATATCCAACTGGAAGGCAGCACCAACCCCCTAATTTATAGGCACTAACCTGAAGGAAGCTACAACTCCCTAGATTCTCTAGTTCCAACTAGAAGGAGGCTCCATCCCCCTTTTCTTGCATCTTCCTTCCACCCTCAAATATGTATATAAAAGAATCAACCTATTAGTGTCACTGCCACTATCATTGATACATCATCATCATCAAACTGGATCCACATAGAAATCCTAGGTCAACATGGGTCCACATATAAAACCCAACAACCACATAAAAACCTATAACAATATATCCAAGGATATGCCTCAAATCATGTGCCAAAATATCCAAAATATGATCCTCACATACTCGGTCCACGTAGGGATCCTAGGTACACATGGGTCCACATATAAACCCCAAAAACCTCACGGTAACATCAAGAGAACATAAAAAATTCATAGTAGAGCATAGGACAACATCACAACCTTACGACAACATCACAACCTTGTAGCATACCTTGAGAATAAGAAAGACCTTAAGAGAATCCCTTAGACTTATCATACACACAAGAACACACCCCAAACACCTTGTGCACACCTCAAACTTGATATCTTGCTTGGTTTCTCAAAAAATATGAAATTCTATCCTGTATTTATAGTAATTTTGTCTCAAAAAAATTAGTCGAGACGACCTCAATTTTCTGGCTGGGTTGTTCGATGGAAAAATTCATATATCCTCATTCCTAGGGAGTTACATGGACTTCCATATACCATTTTAAAGGTCTTGGAATAATATTTACAACCATGTAACTTTTTCTTCCACTTGAGTTATTTATTTAGGATAAAAATTCCATCAAATATAGGGTATCCAAATTGACCACAAATAATACTTTCAACAATCTCCATCTTACAATATTGGTCTTGGACATCTGTAGGCTTCTTCACTTGACTATAGGGGATTCTTGACCACACCTCCAGGGATTATTTTGGGCTTCTTCATAGTGTCTTCTCGTGAGGGCCATGTTTAAAGCTATGCCATAAGGGGACCAAGTTGGAGACTCCTTTAAGTAAACCCATAGGCTTCTTCATGTTGATCACCAATGACTGACTTTGACATCAATGACAACACCATTCAACAATATCCCCCCTTTTCATTGATAGAAACACTCATACTTCCACTTTCATCATGCTCCTGATCGTTCTCTCCCCCTTTGACATCAACGTCAAAGGGTAACTCTTCTATTTGGGGATGCTCCCATTGAACTCATGGTGCTCAATAGTATTCCACCTTCCTTTTCTGTCTTATTATCGTTTCCTTCCTTGTTATAGACCTTGGATCTCTTTTGTGTGACTTCAATCCTCTTTCTCTCCTCTTTTTCTAGGATGTATATGTTAGTTGGTCTTCTTTTTGTTGTTGCAACCAATCTTCCTGAGTTTTCTTTTCTGACTTCACATCTTTAGGAATCAAACTTAATATTGTATCCTTGATCACATATTTTACTGACACTAAGGAGACTATGCTTCAGATATTAAACCAGTAAGACATTTTTTTCTTTTACATTTTCATTTCCAAGACTCGCTACACCTTTCCCAAGTATTTTGACAAAGGATTCATTTCCAAATGAAACACTGCCACTTTTTCCTTTCTTTAAGCTAATGAATTTGTTTTGGTCCCCATTCATTTGTGTTGAGCACCCATTGTCTATGTACCATTCATCTTATTTATTATCAACAAGCAGTGTTAATCAATAGTCTTCCTTGTTTGGATTATTTTTCCTTACTTTAGTTTGTTTTATGATAGGAGCATCTTCTTTCATATTTCTACAATCTTGTGCTTTGTGACCAAGATTATTTCATTTGTAGAATACAATGTTATAATCAATCAGTGGATCAAATGGATTACAATTTTTGGTGAAATATACATGAGCATTTCCAGATCTACTATTTACATGATTGTCCTTTGTATATCCATAATCATTTATTTTTATCATTTAGTTGTTTCTTGCATTGATTTTATAGTGAATTGCTTTGTGTTCAAAGTTTCTACAAGCATAACAAAGACCAAGAAAATTACTCTCATACCTGGTAGAAAAGGACCTTCTTGGTGTTTCACCCCTTATGAATTCTAATATTTTGTTCCAACTAGAGGTTTCATATTCTTGTTGTTATTCAACTCCCTTTTGTTTTTTGATTCCACTTCTTAAGGAATCTTCATAGTTTCTAGAATTTCCTTCATCTTCCGTGTCTGTTTTAGTTGTTTCTATTGACTTCAAAATATTGTCATATCCATGTCCTATCTTATCGATAGGTGATCTCTATTTCCTAATAATTTCATCTAAATTTTCAGTACTTCTTTCAAATTTATTATAGTAATTCAATATTTCCATTTTCAACATCATCTCTTTTCTTGTGTGATCCAATTCTACTTTTAAGTTCTCATAATCTTTAGTCTTCTTGTCTTTATCTAACTCTCCTTCAAACTGTCAATTGTTTTTTCAAGCTAATGATTCTCTTCTTCACAAATTTTCAATTTGTTTTTCAGCTGGATATTTTCTTCTTCAACATGCTTCGATTTTTCAAGACTTTCTTCATCTTCATGTTCACTTTATGTGATGTCTTTGCTTCCCCGGGAAGATTCTTTGTTTGTTTTTTCTATCTCTGTATCAAACTCTTCCTTGAAATTGATTTCATATGTTTCAATATTTTTGTGGTTATCATTCCGAGTTTCTTGAGTTATGAAGAGAACTTCCCTTAGTTCTATTTCTTCTCCATCACTTTCATCTGAAGAACCAATGTCCTCCTTGGAGTAAAGACTATTTTTCTTGTGGAAGATTTTATTTTCTTTAAAAGTACATTTCTTATCATAGTGTCCTATTCTACCACAATTGAAGAATTTAAAAGGTAACTTAACTTTGTATTTGTCAGTTCCCTTCTTGAGCCTCCTTGCAAAATATACTTCTTCTTCATATGATTCATCACCTAGTATTTATTCTACCCTATGTTCTTTGTTCCTTGTTTTATTCAAGGATTTAAAAGATAATTCTCTATTTGGCTGTCCTTTTTTTGTATTTGTTCTCATTTCATTGTGAGGGTTCCATGTAGTTTGTCTATTTTCATTTTCGTCAAATCCCTAGTTTCTTCAATGGCCAAGACCTTGGCATCATGTCTCAAAGGAAGTGATCTCAACACTTTTTGTACAACCAATGATTCTTTGGCTTATTCTCCTAATCCTCTAATAAGATTGACAACTTCATCTACTCGGAGTAAATAGGTTTCAATATCTTCTTTTTCATTCATTTTCATATTTTTAAACTATGCTCTATGTCGTTGAAGCTTGACCTGCTTGACCTTTGGATCACCTTCATAAATATTTTGAATTTTATCCCATACCTATTTAGTTGTGTTGCAACCCATCACCTTGCTAGAAATAGTTGGTGTCAATCCACTTATGATAACATGATTAGCCTTTGAATTACAACTCATTAATTTCTTTTCATTTGGATAAGTTGGAGTATTTTTCGGAACTTTATAGCCATTGAAAACTGAGAGCCATATATCCACTCCTCAAGTTGTCAAGTAAGTTTTCATTATGTTTCTCCAGTATGCATAAGTGTGTTCTATCAAATCATGGAATCTCATTTGGAATGTGGTATTCCATTTTTTCTCACGATCTTCCTTCCAGTGATTAGACTATTCTAAAGATAACCTACTCTGAAACCAATTGTTCATACTGAGATGGGGGTGAATCGGTATGAATTATAATTTAACACATTTTAAAAACTTTAACTTTTCAATCCAATAAATGCATATCAATATACAGTAAAGATCATAAGAACAAATACATAGTGCACAACATATTTATGTGGAAATCTAAATGGAACAAAACCACATAATTCTTTTCTTATATAATAACAATATTAGATTAATAGGAAGCTACAACTTCCAATATTCTCCAACTCCAACCGGAAGGAGGAAATAACCCCCTAATTTATAAGTACCAATGTGAAGGAAGCTAAAACTCAATAGATTCTCTAGTTCCAACTGGAAGGAGAATCCAACCCCCTTTCCTTTCCCCTTCCTTCCACCCTAAACTATGTATATAAAAAAATAAACTTATAATTGTCACTATCACTGTCACTATCATTGATACATCATCATCATCAAACTAGGTCCACATAGAGATCGTAGATCCACAAGGGTCCACATATAAAACCCAACAACCACATAAAATATCGTGACAAGATCTCCAAGGATACACCTCAAATCATGTGCCAAAATATCAAAAATATGAGCCTCAAAAACAGGATCCACATATAAACCCGAACAACCTCACGGTAACATCACAGAAACATCACAACTTCATAGCAGAGTATACGACAACATCACAACCTTACGGAAACATCACAACCTTATAGCATACCTTGAGAATGAGAAATACCTTAATAGAATGTCTGATACTTATCTTTCACGCCAGAAGACACCCAAAACACCTTGTGCGCACCTCATATTTCATATCTTGCTTGGTTGCTCAAAAAATGTGAAATTCTATCCTGTATTTATAGTAATTTTGTCCCCAAAAAATAAGTTGAGCCGGCCTCAATTTTCTAGCTGGGTTGTTGGATGTAAAAATTTATATCTCATCATTCTTAGGGAGTTAGAGGGACTTCCATATACCATTGGAAAGGTCTCAAAATAAGATTTCTAACCATCCAAATTTTGCTTCCATTTGAGTTATTTATGTAGGGTAAAAATTCTCTCAAATATAGGGTATCCAAATTGACCGCAAATAATACTTTCAACAATCTCCATCTTGCAATATTGATCTTGTACATTTGTAGGATTCTTCACTTGACTGTAGGGACTTCTTGACCACACCTATGGGGCTTCTTGTGGGCTTCTTCAAAGAATATTACCATGAGGGACATGATGAAATCTATGCCATAATCGGACCACTTTGGAGACTCCTTCAAGTAAACTCATAGACTTCTCCATGTTGATCACAAATGATTGACTTTGACATCAATGGCAACACCATTCAACATGAGAAACATTACAAGTAAGAAATAACAAATATTCATAGTTCTCATAAGTGTTATAATAGTTTTCATCTTGTTTTCTAAGGTCAAACTTCTTCCTACATGCATATGCATAATGACACAACTTATTACAATAAAAGAATTTAACTTAGAATTTTTCATACCTCTAATTTGGTTGTGAGATTCAATTGTTGCTCCCCCTTAAGTGATCTAGTATCCTTTCTTTTTTTGGACTATCTCTTTGGTTGTTTCTTCTTTTTTTCTTTCCCTTGCATCTTGACCTTGATCCTCATATTCCTCTTGATACCAGAACTTGATATCTGAATTAATTTTCCAAGCAATCATCATATTTGTTCATTTTAGATTCATGGGAGAGCAAGGATCCCAACAACTCATCTATTAATAGTTGTGTCAAGTCCTTAGACTCTTTAATGTCTACAACCATTGCATCAAAAAATTTATGCAAGGTTATAAGAACCTTCTCTACCACTTCCTAATCTGCAAGCTATTCAACATTCATCCTTAATTGATTTATAATGTTCATGACTTCGGTCATGAACTGGTCTACTGACTCTAACTCCTTCATCTTTATAATCTCAAAATCCATCCTTAATTTCTACAACTCAATTGTATTTACCTTGGTAATTCCCTGATAGTTTGTCTCTAAGGTGTCCCATGTTGTCTTTGAGAATATTTCTATTGAGATCTTGGGAAATATGCTTTCATCCAAGTCATTTTGGATGATATAGAGTAATTTTGCATCCTTCTTTTTGATATCTATGAGATGATCCATTTGAGAATTTTTTAAGGCTTTCTCGATTATATGATCATCTTGTTCTATATAGCCATGAACTACAAGATCCAAAACATCCTTAGAATGTAATAATGTCCTCCTTTCGATTTCCCAAACTTCACAATTCTTCCCTATAAGAATCAAGATCTATGGTTGTGCAAGACTGCTGCTTGAAACGATTTTTTAAGACAAAATGATCCAGTTGGATATTGGTGGCCACCCACCTATTCCAATTGTCTCCTCTTGTTTGTTTTTAGTTCAGAACGTTCTTCTATACTTCTTTGTAATTGTGGGTTCTACACTTCTAGGGCTGTCCGAAGGCCTACACATCTTCCAGGTGGATACTGTTAGGATATTTAGACACTTATGAGTTAGTTAATATATACTTGGTCTAATGTGTTGTTAGGTAAAAGTGTGTTTCTTTAGTATGCACTAGTACACATTTGTAGTTAGTAAATTTGACGGTCATGATTTGTTCCTGACATAGAGTGATCCGACGATTCATATTATCCTCGATCTTGATGACCATTGATCTGTGGCTTAACACTCGATTTGTCCATGATATCTATTTAAAGAGCATGTAGGGTCATTTTCCGATGATCGATTGTGAGAAACTCTCTTGTAAAATGTCTTTGTAATATTTTTATTTTGCATTAATAAACTGCTCCAAGTGTCCACGTTGTCTGGGGCCATGGATGTTTCCCCATAGGGTTTTTACCACATCAAAACATCAGTGTGTTGATCTAATATCTGGTTGTGTGAGTAGTTACTGAAGGTGTTCGTCCTCTGTTGGAATACCTGTGTTGTCGAACATGGTATCAGAGCTTGTTTGAAGACCCACT